>CAMXCT020003257.1:433245-457128 GCA_947184155.2 Cladocopium goreaui
AGGACGACGAGGACGACAAGGACGACAAGGATGACAAGGAGGACGAGGAGGAGGAGGAGAGGAGGACGAGGCAGGAGGAGGCGGAGGAGGAGGAGGAGGAGCAGGAGGAGGAGGCAACTGACATAAAATCTAACAACCCTCACCTGGCAGGTGGGGAATGAAACCATCCACAAAATTGGGTTTATGGGTTTAAGAGGACCATTTTCGGTTGAAACCATGGTTGTTACTTCCAAATTTGCTGGGGGTTCCTCTAGATGTTCCCTTCAACCACTTCTAGGCTTTGGGACAAGTGTTTCTGTGTTTTTTTAACATATGCAGATGCATTTTTTTTGGAGAGCTTTTTAGTGAAACCATCTCGCACTATCTCAAGCAAGAGGGCGACCGTGGTGACTTTTTGGTGACTGTGGTGACTGGAGGCCCAACTCTCCTTGGAATACATGCGTGTGTCACTCTCTACCCTCCAAAGTGGAGGCTGGACCGGCGGAGCGGGGAGCAGGATCGCTAAGCGGTTTTTTGGATTGGATCCAGTGACAAAGAATGGAACATTCGTGCCCGGGCTGGCGAATCATTTTAAGGGAATGTGGTCTGTTGGATGGTTGCAACTGGATTTTTTTGAAGAACTTTGATTAAGCAGAGACTTAGAGAGCTTGGAATTCGTTCTTAGAACTTTGATCATGTACAGAGTTACAGAGTTTAGATAGGAGAGAAGGGAAATTCCAAAGATCAAACGTTCCTGAGCCACTCAGAGTTTCTCCAAGCTTTTTTTCCGTGTGCAGATCACAGAGTCAGCCAACATGCCAGGCACAACAACTAAGAGCATGATTTTGGTGCCAGCCTCAGTGTGAGCCAACATTTTCCTTCTTTGATGGCCATGACTCGGCCCTGTCATCGGCCACACGTTGGACGACTTGCGCGATGGTTTTCTCTGCTACAGAAGATCCATGATATCCATGTAGTTTATTACAATCCAAACTACCCTCTGGTAATTTGTTACAGTTCGCCATGGAAGCCATGGCTTATTTAGTTCGATGATTTACTTCTGAAACATGGTGATTTTCCGTAGCCATAGCTATGTTAAAACACATAGACATAGACCCTGAGAATTGCCGATTCCATGTTCGGAGACCGTCGTCTTCCAAGCCCCAACAAAAGTGGGTGGCCAATCCCTGAAGTCATCTGGTCGTGAGATTATTATCGGGACAATTTCAAGATGTAGTGTGGTAAACCCAATCATAAATTCAAAAAGCTGGTTTAAGTATGTTTAAGCATGTTTAAGTTATATCACATCAGATTATACCATGTGCTGTTGAGAGGTTATAGGTTGTTCTTCAATATTCAAAGCCCAAAAAAGGATCCAATCGGTGCATGATGTATCTGCCAGCAGGATGATGATTGGATTGGATTCCATATCCGTGTTCCAGAAAAACTAGCCTCTGATAATTTGTTACATAGCTATTGAATATTGCCATAGAAATAGTGGATTTACCTATTGAAATGGGTGATTTCCCATAGTTATGTAAACGTTTACCGGATGGTATTCCATATCTATGTTAGTTTGGAGTATGGTTTTTCTGTGCCATGGTCTGATTTGTCGGGTTACAACTCAAAGGCCAAACAAAGGGGATTTATGTCACACATCCATGCTCACAGACATGAACATATACCCTCTGGTTATTTAAGATAGCCATGGAAAGATCCACCATTTTTAATCCCTACCCCCTATTAATAAACGGGCCCCCCCCCCCTCCCCCCCCCTAATAATAAAATTCGAAATTTTGGGAACGCATTCTTTTTATTAGGGGGGTGTTTCAGAGTGGCGCTATCTGTTGTAATAAATTATGTTGCCTGATGACTGATTCTCTTTGAATTTGCAGGAGTTCTTATGATGAAGCTACCAAGATACCATATTATGTTTGGCCATGTTTGCCTCGCATTGGCATGATCTACGACTGCTTCGATTACTACCACGCTTGCTTCGACCATCACTACCCTCGCCATAGCAGCACAACGAATTATATATTTTTTCTCTCGTTCGACGACAATGGCTACTACTCTTACAAAATCCTTACATGCCCCCAAACCTTCACATGCAAAGCCTGAAAGACTCTGACGATGATCACAACTGAAACTGTGATTTCACCACTGACACAATGCTGATTACACGACTACCATCCTCGTGACGATGATCACAACTGCCATGAGCCCCTTCGATGCAGCATTCTTCCCCTTCAAACCAATTTTGTCGTTTGTATTATCGGCCAAGGGACAAAGGCTAGTGTGGAAGGGGGGCAAAGAAGCCAGGAGTAAAGGAATGAAAGAAAATCCAGTAGCAGCACACGGACTTTTTCTTAAGGCATCAAAGCAAACCGGTGCGCCCCCCTCCCTTTGTCTCATTCGAATAATTAGTGCATTTTCAGACTTGTTTCAGACTGTTTCAGAGTGTTTTTTTAAAGGACTTCAACCTCAAGAAACTGACTTCTTCTACTACGACCACTACTTCTTCTTCTACTAGTACTACTAGTACTACTAGTACTACTAGTACTACTAGTACTACTAGTACTACTAGTACTACTAGTACTACTAGTACTACTAGTACTACTAGTACTACTAGTACTACTAGTACTACTAATACTACTAGTACTACTAGTACTACTAGTACTACTAGTACTACTAGTACTACTAGTACTACTAGTACTACTAGTACTACTAGTACTACTAGTACTACTAGTACTACTACTACTACTACTACTACTAGTACTACTAGTACTACTAGTACTACTACGACCACCACTGCCACTACTAGTACTACTACTACTCCTAGTACGACAACTAGTACTACTTCTTCTACTACTACTTCTTCTTCCACTCGTACTACTAGTACGGATACTATTACTAGTGATACTTACGATGCTACGACCACGACGTTTACTACTGAGGCATTGGGTGTAAATGACTACCCGCCTTGACGATGATCAGAACTGAATCTGATTCCACCACTGACGCAAGGCTGATTACACCACTACTACCTTCGTGACGATGATCACAACTGCCACGACGCCCCTTCGATGCAGCATGCTTCCCCTTCAAACCAATTTTGTAGTTTGTATTCTTTGGCCAAGGGACAAAGGAACATGTGGAAGGGGGGCAAAGAAGCCAGGAGTAAAGGAATGAAAGAAAGCCCAGTAGCAGCACATGGACTTTTTCTTAAGGCATCAAAGCAAACCGGTCGGCCCCCCCCCGACCTTGTCTCATTCGAATAATTAGTGCATTTTCAGACTTGTTTCAGACTGTTTCAGACTGTTTATTTAAGGGACTTCAACCTCAAGAAACTAACTTCTTCTACTACGACCACTACTTCTTCTTCTACTAGTACTACTACTACTACTACTAGTACTAGTACTACTACTACTACTAGTACTACTATTACTGCTACGATTACTACTACTACTACTACTACTACTACTACTACTACATCTACTACTACTACTACTACTACTACTACTACGACTACCACTACTAGTACTAGTACTAGCGTTATTTGCATGTGAAAGACAGTTGCACCGACAGTCACAAGCACGATTTCATTGACACACACTGTGAGGAAAATCGAAAATCCAACCTGTCGGAATATACCTCAACAACCTGAGAAGAAAAGCTTATTCAACAGTTCAAGCAGGTACCAGTGGTTGATCAGACCACTCATCCACCGAAATGCCATAGCTTCGTAGTAACAATTCTACCAGTAGTAGTCGTAGTAGTAGTAGTAGTAGTAGTGGTTGTAGTAGTAGTAGTAGTAGCAGTAGCACGAGCAGTCGCAGCAGCACTAGCAGTAGCAGTAGCAGTAGCAGTAGCGAAAGGAGTGGTAGTAGGTGTAGTAGCAGTCGTAGTGGCAGTAGCAGTAATGTTTTTTGACCCCTTGAGGGCATTGCGGGCCCGCTTATTCAACAGTTCAAGCGGGTACTGCCATAGCTTCGTTGGACTGGATAGGCAAATTGGCTCCAGTAGCCCTGCTTTAGATGAAAATGGAACCATTTGTGATAACGGTGTGCACACACACACACGGATGGAGTCCTCGAAAAGTTCGATTGCTGCTAGGATGCCCCCTAATAAGCTCGACGAGGCGTGTTAATTTATTCTCGGCTCATGTAGTATTGGTTTTCAATAGGCGGAATGGAAAAACAATTAAAAAAAATGGTCCCGAGCGCCGGCATTCTTTTTATTAGGGGGACCTTTATTAATAGGGGGTCGAGATTATTCTATGTGCCGTATTCAAGCCATTTCAAGTCAATCATATTTAGCAAATGAAGGTTGTTAGTGTCTTTTGTTCGGCAATGTTGAACCTGAATTACCCGAAATCAAGATACTCCTCGAGAGCAGAAGTTCCAAACATGCTCAAACTTGTGGCCTTTCGCCTCTGACATGTTGCAGGACTTCAAGGGTCCGAAAGATTGGAGGATTCAACGCTCGTTACATCAGCAATGCTGATATCGAGGTTTCCTTTTTTGTGGGGGTATCCCCAAACATTTTCATTTTCAAATGCTGACAATTGAGAATCCCAATCTAAAATGGAGGATTTGGGTCTACCCCATATCCCATTATAATCCTTTTTAAGAGGATTGTCCATTATAACTCATCCAGCTATCGGGGTACCCCAGCCATATCCATGGGATCATCATCGCACTGAGCCACAGCGTCAGTGCCGGCAGCATAGGGTGATTTCCATACCTGGGATGACTGCTGAATGATACATAATTTAGAAATATACATTATCAATTATAATAACTATATATATACATATATTATATACATAATTTATTATATATATATTATGTTCATAATTTATTATTTATATATATTATATTCATAATTTATTATTATATATATATATTATATACATAATTTATTATATATATATTATATTCATAATTTATTATATATATACTTATATACATATAGATATGTATACTTTTAGATATGTGTGTGTGTGTTTCTTGGGGGGTGCGGCCGTGTGTGTGAGGCTAGGATAGCATAGAATAATAGTAGATGTGGGGTACACCCATGACCACGGAATGTCGTACCAGTTATGTTTCTTTGTATGTTTTCACATCTAACTAGTTGGGATATAATCAAACTACATCATCCATATCCTGGTTAGCCTAGTGAACTAAACCAACCTAGCCAAGCATGGGGCACCATCTTGTAGGAAAGTAGAAATGGCATGTTCAATGGAGGAAACCATGTTTAAAGCTCATAAGAGCACCATTGAAATACACCCATTGAATGACAATTTAATTAAAGGTGGATGGCAATAAGAAACTTGAATTTGGATGTGCATCCCAGTTACTAAGTGGGCAACAAGTGAGCAAGAAGCATACAAAACACCCAGCTGTACGCGGCTACCGGAATATATATAATGTATGGCTTATTCATGGCTAACATGAATTAAGCAAACCATAGACTCTGACAATCTTAAGATTTCCATTTTTTTGTTGAAAAAATGATCCATAGACTCCGACAGATTTCCACGGGATTTCCGTCCGCGGTGCTCAAGGCAACGCTGCTGAACGTCATGCACAGTTCCGGGCAAAACTGTGCCACCTGTGGTCTCCATCTCTTCAGCTGTGAGGAGGGTCCAAGATGAGCGATGTCATGCCTCTAGTAATCTAACATAGCTACATGGAAAATCGCCATTTTTTACAGGTAAATCAACTATAAATCACCCATTTTCCATAGCTATGTCATGCATTACCCTCTGGTAAACTAACAGTTTGCTATTGAAAATGGCCATTTAGTTCGTTGATTTACCCGTTGAACATCGTTATTTAGTTATATTATATATATATAGTTTACCAGAGGCTAATGACGTCTTTCGGAAATCCTTTCATGTGGGTAAAACAATGCCGTAAACCAGCCACCCATGTCGAATGGTAACCAGACCGCACAAATGGTGATTTGGGGCATGGTTTATTATTGCTTTCCCCACATCATAGAGAGTTTGGATTCATGAGAAACAGTAATTATAGTGCTTTTAGTCACAGAAGTTGTCATTAAACCTGTAAGCATGGCTCGACAATCTCGATGTTGATGGTTTTCAATCTCCCTCGCCTGGACACAATTCATGTTCACAACGGTCATTACCCTCCGGTAAACTAACAAAAAACGACGGAAAATCACTATTTTTAATGGGTAAATCAACTATAAAAGGGTCATTTTCAATAGCTATGTTAGTTTACCAGAGGGTATACTCTTTGGAAGTTTCAAAAGATTCAAAAGGCCATACCTAGATCCACCTTGTGGCTGAAATAAGTGCCCTTTTTACAATTGTGGCTGAAATTTTGGCCGTCACCTCTGGAAACGAAAAAAAAATGCACGCCGTGGCTCAACAAAAATGCCGTCAACCAGATCGAGAGTGAACCATGATTTTACAATCTATGTGTTGAATGCCTTTTATTTGAACGGTTGATATGTTTGTGGGCCCAGAACTTCAGTGGCCACCATTTCATAGCCAGTGATGACCATGATACATGGGAGAGTAAAACGTGTTCATCCCAAACCTTAAGCCAAGACCCATCAAAAGTTTGATTTCAAGACGTTCAAAACTACGAGGATTTACGCCGTAATTACACCAATTTACGCCGCAATTATGCCAATTTACGCCGTAACTTGGGAATGTGGTTTTTGGCATTTGTTTATTCCCCACCTGCCAGGTGAGGGTTGTTAGATTTTATGTCAGTTGCCTCCTCCTGCCTCGTCCTCCTCCTCCTCCTCTCCTCCTCTCCTCCTCGTCCTCCTCGTCCTCCTTGTCATCCTTGTCGTCCTTGTCGTCCTCGTCGTCCTCGTCGTCCTCGTCGTCCTCGTCCAACTGCGACCCGCGATCCACAGTGTTCTCTGCCGGGCCTCAACCACGACCATCCACGCCCAGTGTTCCCTGCCGGACCTCAACTGCGAGTATCCACGCCAAGTGTTCCCTGCCGGACCTCAACCACGACCAGCCACGCCCAGTGTTCCCTGCCGGACCTCAACCACGACCAGCCACGCCCAGTGTTCCCTGCCGGACCTCAACCACGACCAGCCACGCCCAGTGTTCCCTGCCGGACCTCAACCGCGAGTATCCACGCCAAGTGTTCCCTGCCGGACCTCATGTAGGAAGATATGGGACAAAGAATGTGCAGAAGAAAGTTAGAAAAAATGTCAGAAAGAATGTCAGAAGATATGCCAGAAGATATGCCAGAAGATATGCCAGATAGAATGCCAGATAATATGCCAGAAGATATGCCAGATAGAATGCCAGATAGAATGCAGAAGATTTGCCAGATAGAATGCCAGAAAATATGCCAGAAGATATGCCAGATAGATATGTCAGAAGATATGCCAGAAGATATGCCAGAAGATATGCCAGAAGATATGTCAGAATATGTGCCAGAAGATATGTCAGATAGAATGCCAGAAGATATGTCAGAATATATGCCAGAAGATATGCCAGATAGAATGCCAGATTGAATGCCAGAAGATATGTCAGATAGAATGCCAGAAGATATGCCAGATAGAATGCCAGAAGATTTGCCAGATAGATGCCAGAAGATATGCCAGAAGATATGCCAGATCATATGCCAGAAGATATGCCAGATAGAATGCCAAATAGAATGTCAGAAGATATGTCAGATAGAATGCCAGAAGATTTGCCAGTAAGAAAATGTATAAATGTCATGGTGGGGATCACACGAAGTAAAGTATTTTTTTTAAAGTAAGTACTTTTTGATACTTTTTGGATTCTTAACGTCAAGCATCATGGACTGCTAACAACCGTTTTGCAACAGCAGGCTGTCACCGGTTTGGCCAAACCACTTTCATTGACTTGAATTACGCATGACCAAAATGATGGACGTGAAGAAATGAACCAAAATCTTTGGCCAATGTGATGTCAGACCGCAACTAATGCATTCCAAGTTGAATTCCAAAAATGCCGTTGGAACAACAGAGAAATGCCGGAGCCAAACAAGTCAAACAAATTACGCCGTAGTATTCCGTCTTCGAGGTTCTAGGTATGGGAAGAAGAACACATGAGGGACATTTTAAAAATCAAGAAGGTTGCACTCAAGGAATCTTAAGGGTGCATCAATCGGTGATTGATCTCATGTGGAGATGCACATGCTGCCCGAAGCGCAGGACCTTATCAGCGCAGAATCTGTTTTATGTTGGGCGAAATATGGTGTCCTGACTTGCCGAACTGTAAATGATGGGAACAAATCTTAAGATATAAGGTCATAATTATGCAAACCAACATGATATCATCTATATGTATATGCATACATGCAAAAACACGCGCGCACACAGATATGTATATATATATATACACGTATGTATTATATATATATAGTCTACGCCCCAGGTAAGGACAATCCATGACTGTGACCTTTTAGATGTTATTTCTACCACAAACACCTTTGACCTCAAAACTTCCAGCTTTCTACAGCCCAGCCGCTAACATTTCCCGCAGGAGGAAGGATTGAATGAGACTGAATGTCAGTCCCGCGAGCTGGCACCTTGACAATCAACTCCTTGGGCCATGCATGGCCCTTGGGCCCAGGAATCTCCGAAATGTTTAGCCATGACAGCTGTGAACATCCTGCGGCCTGATTTTTGGAGCTTATTGAACCCCGAACTAATTCTTGGCTCGGTTTTTCAAGGGCACCCTTCCTATAGATTGTCATGGTTCTTTTGGGATCAATTCATCCTGCGGTTCTCATATCTGTTATGAGTTATGACACAACCATGGTATATGACCCAACCAATTGTATATCATTGTATCTGAATAATAAGCGGATTTGCATCCATTTATGTTCGGGGATCACCCCTGAACTTAGCACACTACTTAGCACATTGTGACTCAGCAGCAATCATCATCCCAGGACTTTCTTCAGGACCGTGGACCATGTATCATTCAGAGGACTTCCTGCATGTTTACCTTCAAAGCAATTCAGGGACTGAGCCGTTGATCGGGACAATCATCCAAAAAAAACCCAAAAAACATCCAAGGACCCTTTGGCAATACCTGTCATTGGACCTTCCCTTCCCCCATACTCATAGTTACTTGATCTAGCGCTGTACTTAACACAGCGCCTATCCCGCTGTCATTGCAGCACCACCAGTTAAAACCAGATTTTGTTGATGGATTCAACGGTTTACAGCCACATCATAGTTTTCTGTACTAGTTGAATCCCAAGTTTTGTTAATTCCGTGTTGAATTCAACCTTTGCTAGGTCAATTTTTGACTCCTTTTTTGTTGGCTAAATCACATTAAATCCGCCATACTAATCCCAATTGTTCCTGGATGGTCAACCCCCCTTGGTTGGTAATTTACCTTCAGAATCCAAACAAAATCAGCGAGTGTGTTTCACCCGATTGTAGAATCCGGCTCCAACTGGCGTCGTGCCCACCCAGATGCCCTGCTTGAAGATGCCATGGAGCTGCACCAAAGACAGCGGCTTATTGGTCATGGAGGCTGCCATCCAAGGTGCCGCCAGGAAATGGATAAATTCGCCGGTAAAACCAAGGAATTTTGTCATGACTTAAACAACTTGAAAGTGTGAGCCTAAACATTTTTTTTGTCATGAAATTTGAAGGTTCCCCTAAAATTTGTTTGGTTTTTAATTGATTAATAGGTTGCAGTCTGGTAGTCTGGTTTGGTTGCAGGAGGCTTCAGGAACTACTGGAGCGTGGGCTGTCTACACAAGAATGCCTAAAGATTATAATAATATAGCAATGTTGCATAGCTCAAAAATTGGAGGAATAATGTTGGCAAAACAATAATAAACCATCCGCAATTTCAACATAAATAGGTTGTATAAACCATTCCCAAATGCGTGGGTGGTTTATTATTGCTTTTACCACGTTACATTATTTTGGATGGACCTGTTTATGTATTTATTTTCAGGTTGTACAAGCATTCACTGCAAACGGGCACGTGGTTCTTGGAGAATGTGCGCAGACGTAACCTTTTGCAATTATGATATTAATATATTTTTGCATAACATGTGCCAAAAAAACATGTGTCAAGGGCGGGATATCTACATTTGGGGGTTTTCTGAAATGGGGGGTACCTCCAAATCATCCATTTTAGATCGGGACTTTCCGTGAAATAAACCATCCATTTTGGTGATTCCCTATTCGCATCAGTTCGGGTATGGGAAAATGAATCCACAGGGATTGTCTGAAAAGACCAGTTTTTCAGGAATCCCATTCACGATGGTGGGACAACCATAAACTGCGCCCCTCCAGTGATAAGCTAGTTTATAACCCTTATTAACTATATATACAGAGAGAGAGAGAGAGAAAAATAAACCATATAGTTACCATAGTTGTTGGCGTCATGTTCACCAAGTTAACTATGGGGCACACCATGTAAGTTATAAACCAACTTTTAAACTATGGGGGGCACCGCCATGTGAGTTATAAACCGACTTAACTACTTTGCACGTGACATTGGAGCTATAAACCAACTTAAGTATGGAGTTACATGTCGCTTGACCATGACACCTCTATGCTTCGCGTTGCGTCGCGCACGCATACAGCGCACGCTGTGGCACAGGGAAGAACTTCACAGATCGCGTGAATTCTTCGGATCTGAGCAGCCTGAAGATCCATGGCACAGGTCGAGCGGGTGTAAGCCAACCTGTTTAGATGTTGAATAGTGAAAGAATATGAACTAATGCAACACAAAAAATAGAAAAATCGAGATGGAACTAATGTCAATTATAGATACTGAAATGTTAAAACAACCCATGGTATCACATAGAATTTCATATGAAAAATCGTCAGACAGACGGTGGTGCAGGATGCTGCAGGATTTCCATCCACAGCTTTTACGGAGGTCGACCGGACCACTGAGGGAACATCCCCCGAATGGAAGTATAGAATGATATTAACGGATGTTAATGGTTTATATATTAATATATATATTAGATTAATGAATGTTAATGATATGTAATATATTAAAGATTATGGAATGGATGTTAATATTAATGAATATTAGTGGTTTATATAGCAACCAACCATATGACATAATCAACTATGGTGGCATATTGATAATGATGGATATGATGTGAATGTATAATCCCAGCCCCCATTCATATTCGTTACACCCCCGTTCTATGGTCTGAATGATGTGGACATTCACTACGATTTGCCATGGTTTTAGGGGATGTTTAATTCAGATTAATTAATTATTCTAGGAAGAAGGCCAATTCTTGGCAGGCATCAGAGAATCGCAGATTCATGGTTTGCGTGTTGGCGTATCACAGCTCACTCTTGTTCATATTTACACTTAGCAATGTGTTGTTCAGCTAGTATGTTTGATAAGTTTTGATTTTGATGATGCGACTTTTCTTCTTTTTGTTCAAGTTGTTTAAACATAGGCACCCCGAGACTTCCAGTGGCCTATGACGTCATGTTCGCCCAAAAAATCGTGTTGAAAGGGGCCAAGTGCTCAGGAACCTATGGCCAGATCGGATGCGTTATGAGACGCTGATGAGTTCAGTGACTCAGCCGACACAAAAACCATGTAGCCTATGTATAGCCTATGTATAGCCCGTTGGCCTCACTGGGGGTATGCTATATATATATATCTGGTTGGTGGTTTGGAAAATTTTCTTTTTCTCCATATATTGGGAAGAATCATCCCGACTGACTTTTATATTGTTCAGAGGGGTAGGTATACCACCAACCAGAATACCTGGTTGTTCATTTAATTTCATTTACTGACTGGGATGCACCCTGAAGTGGGATGTTTGTTTCAGCCCCCAAGGGATACCAAGGGTCGTGGTTCAGCGCCTTGCGGTTTCTGCACAGCCAGGCTGAGAGTTTGAAACCCCAGGGGCACTTTAAGAGATGATAGGGATTGATAGGGCATCTAATTTTAAACATATATATATATATATATTATTGGGATTGAAATAATGAAACTTGGATCAAAAGAATCATTCTTCAGGCCAGGGAGCCTGAAGTTTTTTGCTTTTGATGGAGATCTGTACTGTACCCTGATTTCACACTTTGCTATGATACATAGATGGGCCATTTTGTTCGATGATTTACCCCAAACAAAATGGAGATTTTCCATAGGATCAACCATCTCAGGAAACTGATTTCATGGCACTTATTGAATGAGCAACAGGATGATTCAGCAGTGGGTTTCATTGGATTTCCAAGTGTTTGATGGCTCAAATCCAAGCAGACCATATTGTATCATATTGTTGGTAATTACCCATGATATCCTCATTATATGTCGATATTTGATGGTTAACATCCCCTTGTTTTTCCATGCGTTCGCCACTGGAGGCCATGACATTTCAGTGGTTGCCTTTGTTGTGGGGCCCTGGGAAGCGGGTGCTCATCACCACCATTCTGCGCGATCCAGTGGAGAGGCTGAGGCCAGACATGGTCATCATTTTGGGCTCATCATGGATTATGAACATATTTCCCTGGTGCATCTTGTGTATAAATACATATGAATAATGGAGAGAGAGCTATTATGTGCATATTATGTGTGTATTATGTGTATATATATATACATACATTTTTTAATTCTGTGCATATAAGTTTGTCAAGATCATTTGAATGTAATGCAAGAAACAAGCTATGAACCGTTCTATGCCACCCTGAATGGGCCTTTTTTTTCACTTTACATTTGTCAGGACATCTTGAGGAGATGGGGCTGAATCCACTGACGCATCACCCAACGGGTATGTGATCTCCAACAGGTACTTGAACAGTCTATTATCTATTGGGTATATGATCTCCAACTATTGGGTATATGACAAGAAAGTGATGTTTAAAAACCTCCAAAGAGCACATTTAGAAAAAAAAACTGCTTTACAGGACTTTACCAAGAATCCAGGTTGGATCGATGTTGGCAACATGTAAAAATCCCACATGTTCCGCATCGATTTCTGAGAGATTGGTGGTTAAATGCTGAAGAAATTGGATGGTAAGATTTTGGATTAATTCTGTGGGTCCATTGGCAACTTGTAAATGTTCCCATCAACCGATCCATTATGAATAGACAATAGCTGCTTGGTGTTTTCAATACATTTTGGACATGTTCAACTATATTTCGAGGGGTTATCCTCAGTTCTCAATTGGCTCACATTTTCCAAATAGGTAAACAACATTAAACAATAGTTAAGAACATACATATACATACACACACATATATGTATATATATACACATATAAAGCCGCAAAAACATTCTACACATAGGTTATATATATTTAAAAAACAAGAAGCACATATTAAAAAACCCATCACCCTAAAATTAAATACCCCAATTTCATGGTCCCAATTAAGTGGAAATTCCCTACTAAACCATGGTTTCGTTTAGGGGGTCTTTAATATTGGAAGGGATTAGACCCAACAAAAATATGTAAGAAACCACCAAGCAGCTGGTGGTCCAACCACCGCAGGTCGGTGTTCTACAGCCTGAGCCCAGATCACTCGCCCGAGAACTTCACGGAGAGGGGGTGCCGTGAGTCAACTTGGGTCCAGAGGATTAGAGGATTCCAGCCAAAGAATAATTGTAAAATAGTAAAATTTTTAGATTATATCGTGGTTAGATTAGGATTAGAGATGATGAATGATGATTAGATATTTGTTTTCCCGCCTAACTAAAATCATCATTTTTGCAGCCGAAAACTGACTGATGATTGCCATTTGTTTGAGAAGATCATTTGCAAAAGCTACTGAAGGGTGCTGTTTCAGATTGTAGATTTCATACTAAAACCAGGTGGGAACAATTTTGATGCTCACAGCCCAACGGTGCAGAGTGATGGAGCCATCATTGCTAGTTAAGTCCATTTAGAAGCTAGGAAACTGTATCAAAGTCTTCATCAAAAAGGGTAAACAAAACACTCAAATGTAGTTGTCATTCTTCTCGAGTGCACCCATTTTTCAATGCCTTGAAGTGGGCCAGGACTTCCTGATTGCCGAACGTGACACAGCCTATGGCAACATGACAGAGCCTCAAATGGCCAGAATCCAGGCCGAAGGCATCCCCTGGCGTAAGGCGGGAGGAACTCCACGGTGAGGAACCTGGTGATTGGAACCTGGTGCTTCATCGGCCCTTGTGCTGGTTAGCCAGCATGGGAACATGGAACAGCACAGCATTCATGATAGGAACATGTTCAGCCCCTGAAACTTCGGAAGCACCGAAAGCATCCAAAACCTTTCCCAACAGTCGCAGATAAAGAGAGATCAAACATGATCAAAACAATTGATGTCTTGGAAATGATGTGGAATGGTATGGTCCATCGGTCCATGGTGGTCTTTAGGTCCTCCTGGTTCCGCTGCCCTCTCTGAAGCGCTCCAGGTGATCCAGGGCTGTTGCGAATATGGCCATTACCTAGGACGCTGAGCTGAGTCCCAGTGAAGCTGACCCAAAATTCGGGATTGAACCATCATAGAATGGGGATGAATGGGGATAGAAATGATGAACAAATGGGCTACGTTTAATATGACCTGGGCAAATTATAGCAACCTCTGTTCTCCTGAGCCCTGGAATCATGGTTAATAAGGACAACCATCTCAGAATGGCCTTATGTCAGGTTAGTGAACTACTATAATTTGCCCAGATATGTTTTAGCAAGCAAACGATTGACTTTTTAGTGAACTTATGTGAGTTAGTGATCGCTTTCTTATGATGGTGTAATGGGATGTTTTGGATAACAAGAAGCAAGACTCATACAGAAGATAATTGTTTTCCCCAATGGCGGCAGTGGGGTCAACGACAAGTTTAATCCAATGAAATGGTTTCTTTAACAAATAGGACAAGTCGGTCAAGCAACAACTGGTTGGTGGTTTGGAACCATGGAATTTTCTGACGGTTAATCATAAATATATGGTTAACATATGGACATATATGGTTAATATTTGGAAATTTATGACTTTCCATATGTTGGGAATGTCATCATCCCCAACTGACGAACTCCATCATTTTTCAGAGGGGTAGGTATACCACCAACCAGACAAACTTGGCAAGCCTTTTTCAGACAAAGCCGTGTCCATCAAGATCCTTTTTCCTCAGCTTTGTCAGTCATCAACATCAAACAACGTTTTGGGACTGGTTCTTCCATCTTTTTTTTTGTCCGTTTGAATTTTGGGCAGATTGTAACCACTACACCGGCCGTTTTGGGAAACCATCCCAAAATGGGCCCACAGATGTTTGACTTGGGATTCTAGTTAAGCTCCGGTAATTTAACATAGCTATTGGACATGGTCCATGTATAGTGGATTTACCCATTGAAAATTGTTATTTCCCATAGTTGTGTTAGTTTACCAGAGGGTAAGCTCCCGTAATCAAACCTCATTTAGTTCGCTGACTTTCCCAGATACAAAGCTCCATTTTAGCTCGGGGAGTTCCCAGGCCATGTGTGATGACATCCAGTTATTGAGGGAGTTATCAAGCAAGGGCTACCCACTGCTGACATCGTTATAATATTGGTTTCACATGGTTTTAATTACTGTAATTATGTGTTGTTCCAAGTTGTTTTTCTTTGTTCTCAAGTTTTGACATAACGATTATGGTAGTAATCATTAGCTAGCTTGTGGTTCTTATCACGGTGGTTTGCACTATCAATTCTGCGTATCATGGGGTGTTATCACCTCCATTCCTCACCATGCACTCGGCCACCTCCCTTCCTGTCGTTTGACTAAGCCCCTTGCTGGGGCCTATGGGCCAATGCCTATGCAGCCTATGCATGGCTCAACCATAAGGCAATTGCGATGTGGCAAAGGCCAAGCGGGTTTTGGTGAGCCACTTTGATTTCGTACCCCGGCGAAGCTGCAGCTACAGGGGTCCCAAAAAAGACATGGAAGTTTCACCATGGTAACTCTAATCAGATATAGATACACAGATTTGATAGAGATATAGATGGAGATGGCGATGGAGAGAGATGGATGGATGGATGAATGGATGGATGGATGGATGGATGGATAGATACATAGATAGATAGACAGGAGGGAAGCACAGATGTTTGCATCTTTTTCTCCGTCCGTATATTCTGATGTGCCCAAGGTCGGAATCTATGAGGATTTGCCCGGCTCCCTCGCCCCTCAGCACACAGCACGGGGATGATAGTGATAGTTGGCGAGAAGGGTGACTGCCCCAAGCTGGCCTTATCCAGATGTGGAAAATATCCTGACTCATGGGTCTTGTTTTGATATTATGTGCGTGCTCTTTTTCCCTCCGTGGACTGTAAGCGCCGAGCTTCAAAACAGTTGTCAGAGTATCCATAATTAGCCATGCAAACCCGAAACCCATGTTTGTTGATGTAATGTACATAGAACTTTATTGCTGTGCAGACTGAGTTAAATCCTTGCCCACTTTTTGGAACTAAATGATGGGTCTTTCTATAAGTCATTGTTGGATTGCTTCCTGACCAAGCATGACCAATGCCATTGCCCCATCTCATTTTTTAATGGAATGTCCACCATCATTTCGGTTGTCCAGAGGTCAGCTAGGCCTCGATAGAAATTGGGGCTTACCCCGAATTGACTGGATTATAAAAATCGTCAAAGCATGAAGAAAGTGATGGAGCCATGGATTTGGCCTCTGGTAATCAAACGTGGCAATGGAAATCCACCCCATATATTTGATGTTCCTATTAAAACACTCCATTGAGAGCTGATTTTCGGATTAAAACCTCCGTTTTCCATCGTTTTCCCATATAACCTCCATGAATTTAGTTGATTTTCCTATATTAAAACATCCTTTTATTTATAATGGATTTTCCCATATTTTCCCATGAAAAACGCCATGTTTCATGGGATGAGCCCAGCTGGGTTTCAGGCTTCCCTCGCCTGGCTCTACGGCAAGAGCCCCGAAGGGATGGGAACTTTGGCCCGTGACACCCTGCTGGAGGTGCCATATCAGCCATTATTATTGGTATTATTATTAATGGCAGTTCTTATTAGTATTAAGACTCAAATTATGACTATTATTATTACTGATTACTATATTTGCATATGTAATTGAATACATCTCTTATCATCTCTTTCTCTCTCTCTCTCTCTTTCTCTATTTGTGTTTAGGATGCGTTGGAAAGAATTTTGGAGATGGCTTCAGCATGGTCCACCGACCCCGAGCCTTCTGCAGGTGCCACCCAAAAAACCCGAGAAGTGGAACAAGGCGGACCTTGAATTGGCGAAGAACATCACTGCCAAGGACTGGAGCTGGGTCAGGGAACAAGTGACCGGGTATACCATTGGGTTGCAAGAAACAGATCTCGATGTTTGTTTGTTTCAGATGTTTATGGGATTTGCTGGGGTTTGGCATGTTTTTCTGTACTATGTCGCACTTCTTATGTATCTAAATTGCTATAGTTAGGTTTCGGGAGTAAGTAAGTTGCTCAGGGGAAGTGTCATGAAACTATAAGAAAGAACAGCATTTTGTTAAAGAAACCCTGACTTCGTATGATTTCGTGGCTTACTGGGCTACTATACTTGTTTCCTGGGTTGGTTTCCACCCATGGGCATTTGGTCTCCCCTCATAAACCCACCCAAATTTGTCAGGACAGGGACATTTATGACTTTGCCACGGAATTGTTTAAGCGACAGTCCGCCTGGTCCTCGAGTGCTGGTTCCACCCGGGAGGGGAATGACGGTAAGAGCCAGAACTTGGTGGACATAGCCAGCGAACAAACGCACTTGTTCATGTTCTTCATGTTTCTTTTAGGGTGGTGGTGGTGGTGGTACATCTTAGATGATAAAACACGCTAAAACTTGATAAAACCATGAATCTTTGAGATTGTTGTTTGCTCTCAAAAATGCGGGCACCAATCGGATCACAAAAGGCTGGTCATTCTGGTCATTCTTGCTGTTGGCGGGTCATTGCTTGCGTTGAAGGTCATTAAAGCTGAAAGCATCCAGCATATCAGCATCACTCTGGAAGTGTCAAGTTCTTCATGATTTGGGCCACAGTGTAGACCGTCACATGCCCCACTATTCCCATCTATTCGCTACGTTTTGATTGATCCACAGTCAGCTATGCTGTATTCTCCGTGCAGCATTGCTGGTTTTTGAGATGATAAAGCAATCTATTTCGAGAACGTGTTTTGTGTTTCATTTCATTCCCTATATATCTCCACACAGTTTCCGGCCCCCGGGAGCAATGAGGTGAGCATGTGGAACAATGAGAATGTGTGGAAAGACCAAATCAAGAAGCTCGAGAAAGCTTGGAACACGAAATGGGAACCTGAGTGAGCTGCCAGTCTGGGCTGCTTCATTTGAGTTCCGGTCTGCGTCCTGTGCTGCTGGAGCTAATTTTGGCTGAGTCTAAGAGAGCCATGGGGCATCTAAATACAGAGAGATCTGTCAAAAATTGACCATTTTGGCGGGTGAATTGATGGGTTTCTATTTGTTTCTTTACTTGTTTGGGGGGCCCAGTTCAGACCATATATCGCTGATCGCGTTGTCCCCTTTTGGTCAAGGCAGTAGTTAAGCCGGCCTGGGGTCTTTTGCTCAGCAAAGCCGGAGGCGAAGACATCACAGTAAAAAATTGCTGGCGCCAGTGGACACGCCGTCATTTTTTCCGGTGTATGGTTGGCTCAGGCTAGAGTGTAGAGCCAACGAAACTATGTATAATTTGCAGCAATGACGATACAAGATGAAAATTAGCATAAATAAGCCATCTAAGCAAACAGCATGTGGATACACCTGGCTGGTGGTTTTGAAATATCTACACATATATCAGATACCCTCCGGTAAACCAATAGTTCGCTATGGAAAATCACCATCTTTAATAGGTAAATCACGTATTTTTGTGGGCCATGTTGGCAAACTGTTCGTCATTGTCCCGCTAGGGGCTTAGAAAATTCCCGATTTTTTAAGGGACCTTCAGTTGACCCAGTGACTTAGAAAACACCAAATTCGTGCTACAAACGCTGATTTTTATTAGGTACCTTCAGGCACGTTGAGGTGGTAATTGCAGGTGATCTCTTAGCGAACGTTTGGTCAGTGTTTAGTATTACATGTATTACCCTCCGGCAGTCAAACATAGCAACACGGGAAATATGCCAGTTGTATGACTTTCCCAGCGAACTAAAACCTCGTTAGATCTCGTTGAGTTCTTACGGAGTTTCCAGCGACGTTGCCGGGGCGGGAGGTGAATGACCTGAACGACCACCTGGCGGAACTGGTGGACACCCTGGATGACATGGATGGATCCGTAGTGCCTTGTAGATAAAATGGGTCTCCATTTTGGATGTTGACAACGTTTATATACTGGTTGGTGGTTTGGAACATGGAAGTTAATGGTGGTTAATAATGGTTAATAATGGTTAATGAGACAATCTGGTTGGTGGTTTGGAACATTTGTTATTTTCCTTATGCTTTCATAATATATGGGATGTCATCCTTCCCTTCCCATTGGCTAATATTTCAAGATGGTTATTGCACCATCAACCAGTTTAGGCCCAGGCCGATAGGCCGATAGGAGTCCACCAGACCTCCATGAGCAAATCTGGAGAAGTTACGTAACGGCTGCACTGCGACGTCTCTGAATGATCTGTATATATATATGTATAGATAGATAGATAGATAGATAGATAGATATTATATATATACACATAAATGTGTGTGTAACATCTGGATAGATGTAAAACTTCCTTCTTTTTTCTTCCCTCTTCTCCCTTTTTAAATAATGCAGGGGGCCAGGAACCCATCACTGTCTGTCCTGGCCAATGAAGACCAGACAGTCTGGGGGTGAAAACGTACCTGCAATATTCTTCGCGATGGGACGTGGCTAACCCGAGAACCACCATGCCGTTTTTTAAACAACTTATTTTACATGTTTTTACATGGTCGCCGACAACATCGTCGCCGATGCATATTGGTTGCGGGTAATCTTCGCCGACGACATCGCCGATGACATTACTTTTGGTTACTTAACTTTTCGATCCTTATTCTATTCTTTTTGATGTCGATTCAGGACATGGTGATCATTCAGGAGAACTTCCATTATTCGTAGGATACGTCGTGGATTAGTTTGTTTCTCATTTAATCTGCATGTTACAGGATTCAGTTCCTGCCGGATCACTACAATGATCCATTCTTATCTAGTGTGATTCCTATGGTGAGTCCGACATGGTGCCATAGGGCCAAGTGAGGCAACCCTGTTTGGGGTGAATGTCGACTGAATTGACTTCCGAATTTACACTTTTGAATTAGTAATTCGTTTAAGTAAAGAGCAACAGTGGGCCTTACTGTTATCCACCGTTTTTGGAGATTCTCGCTGCTCCGGCTAACCCCGTGGAATGCATTTCTACTGAGTGAAGCTGTGCCGAACATCCAGAAACCTCCTTTTGCGCTTGCAGCTTTTGTCATGACAGTGGCATTACAACATGCACAAGGATCCTGGCAGGCACACGACTTTCAGGTGTGGTCTTTTTCTTTTGATGGTTGTTTGGTGAGGTGAAACATATTGTGCACCTAATTCGTTGGAACTTGAAAGCCGTTTATGCCAATTGGGGCAAGACTTGACCACGGTCCCAGAAAGGGAATAACGCACGACTTTCAGGTAGTTAGGAACTGAGTCCTGTCTTTAATTAATTGTTTTGGTTTTCTTGTCATCAACTAGTCCCCCATTTGGTCCCTAATTTTCCCCGCGTGCCTCTCCGTAATGTGTCGTGGGGTTTAGGTGTGTGCGCTGTTTTGGTCAGGTCCGTTTCGCCGTGTAGGTTGGTTCCGGAGGTCCGTCTGTTCCCCTCCCCCCCTGCGCTGTTTTTGGCCGTCTGCCCGTCGTGTGTCCGCTTTTTTCTTCCTCTTGCCTTTCAGGGTTTTCCCGGCTCTGCCGGGTGTGTGTGTGTGTGTACCATCTGAACAGATGTAAAACTTCTTATTGGTTTTCACTAGTTTGCAGGGGGCGACAGGGTCGCTGCATGGCTGTCGCCAACGAAGCTCCATGCAGTTGACTAGGATATGGAGTCTGATCAACTCCACGTACCTGCCTTTTTTCGGACATAGCAAGGGGCCAAGCTAAGAACCCCAACCACAATATTATACAATTTGCTGCACTGTTGTCACAATCTGGAATCAATTTTGACATTTACATGCATCAGAACTTTCCTCAGATTTTCGCCGAAAACCACATCGCCGACAGTATTATGTTTTTTGATCTATTTTCGCCGAGATCATGTCGCCGACGAACTGTGGGTCCTTTTGGGAAACAATCGCCGAAACATTATTGTGGATTCTCAACATGCTGGTTAAAACTCTATGGAATCTGGTTATGACTTCGTTTGACAATATTGGATGCCCTACATCGTTTTCGTGAAGTACCTCATTTGGCTCCTTTACTAATCTAACGATCTAGGCTGGTTTGCATGTTTCAGGATTCAGTTCCTGCCGGATCATATAATGATCCATTCTTGTCTAGTGTGATTTCCATGGTGGCTCCGACATGGTGCCATGGAGCCGTTGGAGGCAACCCTCTTCAGGGTGAGTGTTGACAGACTTGAATTCGGAATTCACACATTTTAACTTAGTAATTCGTCTAAGTAAAGGGCAACAATCAGCCTTGCGGTTTTCCAGCCTTTTGAGATTGTCCCGCTGATCTTGTGGTCCCGGGGATTTCTCGCCGATGCGTTTCTTCAACTGTGAAGCTGTTCTGAATTGCCAGAAACTTTTTTATCACTGCAGCTTGCGCATTTGAAGTTCAACATGACATTCACGACAAAAGGCAACAGGCATGTCCTTTTCCTGCAGGTGTGGTCTCTTTGGTTTTTGGTGAGGTGAAACATTTTGTGCATCTAATTCGTTGGAATTTGGAAGCTGTTTTATGCCATTGCGGCACGACTTGACCACGGTCCCGGTGCAGGGAATAATTGCACGACATCTTAGGCAGTTAGGGACTGAATCCTGTATGTGATTGTTCACTTTTGTTTTCATCTACTGAAGCGATGCATCCGTGGAACCCTCCGCCAACGTCATGGCCTGTTCCACCGCAGCCTACGAACGCACCTCCGACGTGGCCACAATCATCACAAAACGTACATCTATTTGGACATCCTTCAGCCTTGCATCCTACATGGTCTTCTTCAGCTTCGATCATGCCGTCTACATCATCCCCAACATCGTTGCCGTTTACCTCATTGTCTCCGGCTCCTCATGCAGTACCAGGCCCACAGCTCGTACCCACCATGCCTGCACCTTTGGCCTCCGAACCTACAATGGCGCACACCGCTCCTTCGACTTTCCCATCTCCTTCGGCACCCACCGCTCCACCTGCCTGGCCTTCTCCACCGACTTCATCTCCTACGTCGACCCCACCACCTACATCGACTATGCCACCGACTCCTTTGCCAAGTTCCCCTTACCCATCCCATCACATTCAACCTCCATTACAAACGAACGCATTGATGGTTTCTCCTGATGAACATCTTCCACGGCCTCCTGCAGTTAAGGCAGCTCCCAGACCTCGCTCTGACAAAAGAATGGATCGACCGCGCAGGCCAGCTTCAAAAGCCCCTTCTTCGACTACACCACCAGCACCCACGGCAGCACCGACGTCATCCGTGCCACCCGAACTGGTTGCATTGGGTTCCACTACACAACAACTTGCGGAATCGGTTCGACTTATCCTAGCTCAGCAACAGGTGATCATGGATACTCAACGGGCCCAAGAACAACGTCAGCTACTTCTCCAACAAGATGGACCTCCACCGAACCCTATTCCACCCATACCACCACCTACGCCCGTGCCACCACTGACAGCCACACCTCCACCCGCACCGAAAGCCAGACCTACCGAACCTGACGTTCCGGACCTTCGCATTATTCAAGCCCCAGCCATTGCTCCTCCTCACCCACTACCAGTTCCATCATCCCCAACACGCCGACCAAGATCTAGGACTCCACGACCACGTTCCCATCGACCTTCGGTACATTCTCATCGCCATCGCTATTCTCCTCCACGAGCAGAGCGACCTCGTTCTCCTCTCCCTCGTCATCGATCATCCACAAAACCTGACAAGGGCCGCAGAACCCCATCTCCATACAGACGACGCTCCCCACCACGACGCCGCTCTCCCGTGGTCCCTCGACGTCATCGATCTCGCCCACGTCCACGTTCCGCGACACCACGTCACAGATCCAGAGGCCGTGAAGTCATACTCCGACCAGCTGCGAACCCATCGAATCCGAACTACATCCCCACTCCCGATGCTGATGACACCTGGGGTACATGGAACGACAGTCACTACACCGACAACGACCATCACCACAATCCTCGACCCAATTCTCCTGCCAATCCACCACCAACGGAACCACCAACCAACCCACCAACCCACACTTCAGCACCACTCGGCGCGGTGTCCTTCCGAGTTCCGGACGGCGACAGTGAAAATTCTGAGTTTACAGATACAATTTCGCTCACCAAGTTTGACACGAATGACATCGACCTCGATGAAATGGTGGCGGCGGCCAATGACCCCCATAGGGTCCGTTGCCTTACTGAACTTGACCCCGATCATGTTGTTCCTCTACGCCGATCATTGACCCCGGCTATCTCGCAGCTCTTCAACCAATTTGTGGACGCGATGTTCGAAAGGTTGGCTCAACCATACCGCACCGTCAACAACCATCGTATTTACATCAAAGCAAGTCAAGCCACCGTCAGGAATATTGCCAGGGCCTTTGCACAATCCGACTTACTGGACATCGAACTCGCAAAGCAAACACAAGCCTTCTACATCGAGCCAGAGAACTTGCTGACCATCACGGTTCCCACAGGATTGAAGAAGAAACCAATCTACCGTGGCGAACACATGGGCACCTACCTGATCTACCACAAAACGAGTTGGGAATCAGTTGCCAAAATTCTTGCGGAGGACTGCATT
>CAMXCT020003257.1:457228-512228 GCA_947184155.2 Cladocopium goreaui
TATTGATGGGCCAATATGTGTTATTACATCCACGGGCCAATCCGAAACTCCAAGCCTTGCTCAAAGGCACTCCGATGCAGAGTATTTTCTTTTGCAGATCCTGGGATGACTTGTCTGTCGCCCTCCAATGTTTCAAGCATCCTCAGGCGGTGTATATCCGTTTCTGTCACATTGCGAATTTTCAACCTAAGTTTTATGTTGGTTCCACATCTTCCTTTGTTTTGGACCGCGAACACTCTCGCTATCGGAAATTTCTGCAAGTGCAACAACATAAATTCGTGCTGGCCGAAGTAGCCTTACGGTTTTGGTGCAGATTTGACAATTTCTGGATGTGGTCTGTTTTCCCGATCTACACCAATAAATCCAACTTTTGGGCCTTGGAACAGGCCTTAATTCAATTGTGGCAACCTCGATTGAACACCCCGTTCATTTACCAGTTTTTCAATTGCCGAAAGGGACTCATTGCACGTACCAAATTTTCCTCCTCTCGCCAATTTGGAACATTTTCCTTGTGGCGGAAACTTCGCTGGCGATCTACACCTCATCATGTTCGACACGCCCTTCATAGTCCTCTTTTCCATCGACGAGTACAACTTTGGGAGATTATCCAGGATTTGGGCAGTAACTCCGTTCGACGCTTCCACATGGAGAAGAAACTACGATCCAACGAAATTGGAGTTCAAGGCTGCTACTTTATCCGACGTCTTGCCAACAATCTTGGAGAACCTCAAAGGTCGTACGCCGTCAATGCCGTTGACCGAGCTTTGACCTTCTGGAAAGCCAAACGAGTCAGAAAACCGGTTCCTCTTCGTGCGCCTTGGCTACTATGCCCCAACTGGACTCGGGATCTTCGACGCCTACTCCCCTCCCACGTTCATCAACCCCGACACTACAACACCACATTGCAGACTCCTTCCACGGCGATTGTCTTCACAAAGTTCCCCTCGGTGATGGATAGCTTGTGCAATCACAAAGAAGCCACTACCAAATGGGCTGACGGCGAAACCCCAAAGTGTGCCTGTGATGCCTTGCGACCTCATGCTCTTCGTGGTCTCCCACCCGATCAACACCTGGTCCTCGACGGCGACAACCTACATTTCGATGATGGCCCACACACATCCATTGCGACTGGTTCGCTTCAAAACAAAATCTTCCCACCTTCCAAAGAAATCCAGACATCGCTTCGCCTGGCTTTGCGGACATGGACTACCCGAAACTCACTCCCTTCCTTACAAAAGTCCCATATTGATGAGCTTTGGCATCGTTCTATTCAATCCCACTACCACACACTCAACAACCACATCACTCACAAAGACATCGGCCGCTTCAAACGTCTTTTTCCAGAAGCCGTCTTCCACAACGAGGACAAGCGAGCTACATCCCTACGAATCTACTGCCCCGTACTCTACTTCCAGTGCCTCACCACCACCTTCGCCGACCCGTTGGTATTTCGCAAATTGGAGCAAAGCCCGAGTGACATCATCGAAGCGGACCATCGCCGAGATCAACCGCCATTTTGGCAAAGCATACCCATGGGCACTTGGTGCTGGACGAGACCTGCCGAATGCCTATGTTCTACCCAAACGGAAAAAACAGTTCAAGGCCGGACGACCCATTGTCAGCTTCTTCACGGCACCTTTCCGACCTATGTTGAACTGCACTGCCAAGCTGATCTACAACCTTCTACCCCAAGCGTTTCCCCACAACCTGGCAAGGGGTGATGTATTTGATCTCATCAAGCTCCTCAAGGACACCGACTTTGATTCGCTCCCCACTCCCGAATACACAACCAAGATCTTGCGGGCTTTTTCACAAGCATTGACACTGACCGCTTCATCGCGAGCTGGCGACTGACCTTGCAGTTCCTCTCGACCCTCATGAACACCGACCCCGACGAGATCATCTCCGTGAAGGCAACTCCGGGCAACAACACAGGGGACGTAGTCAAAGGCCGCACATGCCGTACACTCAATGTGACCAGGAAGATCTTCATTCGGGACATTGAACGCATCATCCTCATGTCTTTGAAGATGACTCAATTCTCCATTGGCACTACGGTTTTTGAACAAATCCGAGGATCCCCTATGGGCTCCCCACTGAGTCCAGCTTTGTGCATGATGGTTGTCGCACTATCTGAAGAAATCTGGTACAAAACCTACCGCACCACCCTTAGCAACATGGATCTCACAGCTCGCCTCCTTCGCTACGTGGACAACAGACTGTGCTTGTCGGACCCCAGCTGGGACTACGAAATTTGCTTCGCCAATTTCCTCCACCCGGAGTTCTACGGCCATCCTATCATTTTGGAAACGGAACCGGACCAGGAGTTCTTGGGCTTTTGCATCGAGTTCGAGCCTTTTGCCCTTCGCTACAGCCCTCCACGCGACTTCAACCAGGTCATGGCGCCATTCTCCGCATCACCTTTGGCCGTCCAACTTTCAGGCTTTGTTTCACGATTATTTCTGGTCGCCAAATGCGCGCACCCTACACATGAACGAACACGAGGTTTTGCCGCATTGCATCGTTTGTACAGATCTGCAGGTTTTACCGAGTCCGATCTTTTCGCTGCCGCCAAGCCGATTCGTCAATATTTGCACGTTTCCTTATTGTGGTAAAATCCTGAACCGTCTTGCCGCTGGCGCTTACGTTTCATTGCTCACACCTTGCTGAAAGTCTCACCCCTTTGAACCTTATTAGAATTTATTTGATCACGGAACAGTGCTTTTCCAGCTGGCTTACCCTCAAACTCGGCTTCATTTACTTGTTGGCCCATACTCGACGCATTGTCATGGCTTCCTCGTCTCCTACGACGTCAATTCCGATCCAAGAACCAGTGTTTCTTCAATTTCTTCATGATGTTCACCATGCTTACCTTCTACTACATCGAGCAATGGCGCTACTACCACCCACACTCATTCCCAACATTGAACCTACTCCTCTTCCCAGTACAGACGTATGGAATCAACCTGATGGGCTACGACCACATTATTCGGACCAGACCAATGCCTTCATTGACAATGCCCCCATCCCATCGCCGGATCTGGAGGAGGAAGAGACACTTATGGATGAACTGGTGGAAACCCATCTCCCTGAGCCACACCAACATGTTGCTGCTCCGCCTCCTGATGTTTTACCTGCACCTTCGAAGCTTTCTACTAGAACACCATCACCGCCAAGTCGCAAACAGAAAGCCAAATCCGCTCCAAAGGCTCCTGCCAAGCGTCGTCGCCGACGTGACCAATCCCGATCCCGCTCCTCGAGCCCACTGTCACTCTGGACCTCTGAAGACAAACAGAAACTACGCACTCTGAAGGCTGATGAGAAATCTCGATTTTCATGGAAGGTGATCTCGACCAAGATGGGCAAGTCTGAAGAAGATGTTCGCTCTATGTGGAATAAGATCAAAGACCAACTTGGCTGACCACTGACATATGCGAACCAAAAGAAAAAGGTACGTTGCGGTACGGTATTACTGTTTCACCAACCATTTGGTCTTCCTTTTGGGAATTTTTCTTCTTGTTAATCTTCAGAACCATGGGCGCTGTTGTCCCATTGAATTCTGACACGTCGTATCACACAACCCGCCAGCCATTTATTATGTCTCTCCGCGTTCACCTGGACCGCTATTGCCAACAGCGAGCTATGTCCCACGAGAGGATCTCACCTACACGACGCTCACGCTCTCCAACCAGGACTTCATCTTCCGCTATGGGCTCTACGTCAGTTCAGCACCCACCCAACCGGTCTTCGCCTCCGACACCTCACCGACCGGTTATTTTCCAGTTGGACCTGAAGCCGATGCAACAACTGGCCGTACGCAACCCCTATTACAACATCTTGACCCCCAAGGTCGCGGGCAACCTTCCTACGGCCACCTACGACAGCTTGTTCCAGACGTTCAAGGTGATCTACCCGGACTATGCTCGCAGTCATTTCGTTTCAGACCTCAAAACCGTAGTCACCGACACATTGCTACAACGCTGGTCGATACACCTACCAGCGTCGGAGTTCTACATGATGATTGACACCGATCAAGGAGCTCAGATGCTTGACGACCTTCCTCATTCTCTTCTGGATGTTTTGAATTGGTTCTACCCGAGATGGAAAACTCATCAACATCTCGATGCCTTCACGACCCGTGAGTGTTCACCGTTGCTGCTGACACCCCATCCAGATGCACAAGACACCGGCTTTGCTGTACATGTTCAAGTGATTCCCCGTGGGCATCCATTCGTCACGGCCACCCGATACACTAAAGCCGCTGAGTGATTAGCTGTCTTGATGGATCTTGGCACGGCTCATGTCTATGAGAAAAAAGACCAACATTCGTTATGATGTCCACCATCCTGGTTCTGATTTTCCCTTGTGTCATCCTTTTCTCGTTTTCCATTGGGTGATATTCGTTATTTATTCCTTCATCATTGACCTTCCCCACGGCCTTTTGGCTTCAGTTCAGTATTTCTCGTTATCATACTCTTGTGATCGTACATGATGACCTCCAACACGGATGATCCTGCTCGATTGGTCTCGTACCGTTCACCACCTACATCCATACATGGCCTTGCCTCACACTTGCCACCTGATGATCCTACCTCGGCATCCTATATTCCTCGTGCAGCGAGAATGATTCCGACCTCTACCACTGTCCACTCCGTCTTCATCAAGAAGCTGAGCTATCCTTTGTCTAACCGTTCAGATGAACTTTGGATCGTGGAAAGGACACTTGATGGTCTTGAAACGTGGAAACCAGTGGAAACATTTCTGGAGAACATGCACCTCACCAACGACCAGGCGACCCTGCGTACTACAGCTAACCATTGGCGCAGATACTATGACGTACCAATTCAATCATCATCCTCCTCCTCTACGGCAACTACTGTTCCCGTTTTACCACACCCTGAACACTCCAACGTCTATGTCTCACAGCCGTACGAAGCGATACCGGACCACCTCCATATTTTACAGTCATGCTGGGGACGCTCTGCCCAACACCATTCTCAAGGAACTACTACCTCTTTATATTGGCCACCTTGGCGGTCTACACCACCTTCTTCCCCACCGGCAACACTACAACGTACTGTACATCTCACTCGCCCCGCTGTCCCTCCTCAACAATTGCATGGTCCGCTGGATGCGAACGATATTGACCCGATGGATATGTCGGACTCAAGTGTGTAATATACCACATTATTTGTCGGCAGGAAAAAGACCTGTGATTCATCGTCTCTTTGTGTGACCATTTACTAGGTACACCGTTTCTCTTCCATTTCCAACACTTTGAGCTTGTTTCTGTGGCCATTCCAACCCATTTTGCAGCTTGGGCTTTTCGCTTTATCCTCGATACTTCACATTCGACGCAATGGCTCGTTCTTCTCGACCCAATCCATATCGCGCTACATCCACGATTGAGACACCGCTTGGTACACGAACCGTTGGATGGATTGCTGGACATCGAGGCCTTCCTGGTGATGCGAACCCTCCTCCAAACAGACCTGTCCTTATCTTGGTTGACTTCTCTCCCCTACAGGCATTGACTCACCGAAGCGAACCTGACCGTGAACACTACATGGCTCTGGTGAACTCCAATTTTAGACATGTCAGTGGCTTTGAACTTGCAGCTTTGTTTACCTGGTCACGTCAGATGGAACCAGTTGAAGCTGGCCTCATCCCAATTGCCGAACTTCGCTTCTGTATTTCCAAAAGATTGAGGTCCCAATGGGACATCCAAATTGATCCCTCGAATCTGGAGTTTGGCTTTTGCGACCTGGACGGTGATACATTCCAAGTTTCCAATGATATGACGGTCTTGCAGCTTTTGGAGGCATACCGACCTGAATGGCGACTTCGGCAGTACAACTCCCGCGAATCTTCGTTCCTCATTCCGGGTACCAGACAGCCTTTCGTACTACGTTTGCAATGCTACAAAATTAGCTCCGGTGTGATCCTGCCCTGATACGCTAGCCGGCCAAAAAAGACCATGCTTCAGGGTTTTCAATTCTTCCTTGACACCCCACTAACACAAAGGATTCTTCGATTTCTATTTTATTCGACTTTGAGCTGTGGCTTCTCCGTCGCAATTGACCCACTTGATTGAGGACTGGATTTCACTTTTATCATTTTTGTGAATATTATCATTTTCGGGATTGGCTTTTTTCTGCAATTCTTGATGCTTCAGCCGTTGTTGCACTATTTCTCGCATTTGTGACAGTTCCACCCATGGAACACAAACGAGACGCGACCGTGGCGGGCTTGTCTTGGCCTTCGAATCCTACCCGTGGACTCGCTCCTACCAATCCAGTTCAAGTACCCGACGCCCAGACTTCTGCACTATGTCACTCAGGAGCTCCCGACACTACGACCAACCCTACGTCGGCACCTTTGGTAACTGACAGTACGGCACCTGCCACGGGTACTATGGCCCATCCTGATACATATTCAGGACCAGCACCTCCTTGCGTCCCGTTTCCAATGGAGTCAAGTTCTGCACACAACTACCTCCATCGTGCTCAATTCTCTTCTCGCGTGGTTCACCAGATCCAGTTCAAGGTCATTACCCACTCCAACAACACCAGGGAGCTTTTCATTGAAGAAATCCCCTTGCTAGGGCATTCCCGATGTCGTGACCCTGAACACTACTTTTATGGTCTTTCGGGCAACTGGGAGTGGTCCCTACGTACAGCGGACTATTGGCGACATCATTTCGAGATTCCCCTTGTACACGGACACCATCCTTTTCACAATGTGCCCATTGAGACGACATCTCCAGCAGACGAACCGAGCCTTACCACCCGGATCCATGAATTAGCCAAGGATCTTTCTGATACCTTGAAGGCTGCTACGGCATCTGGGGAATTCAATGAGACGTGGGCGATGGTTGAACGCATGAGCTTCCACGATGCTTTCGAAGTCCTTCTACAAGCTCCGAATTCTTCTTCTTCTGACTGAAGTGATCGCCCGTTTGTACATTCGGTTTTTACAGGTTCACTCTCACTGGTGTATTGCCGATTCCGCCAGCGAAGTTCTTCCAAAAAAATCCAACCTCGCTATATGCGAGGTGTGTGTGTGTACCATCTGAACAGATGTAAAACTTCTTATTGGTCTTCACTAGTTTGCAGGGGGCGACAGGGTCGCTGCATGGCTGTCGCCAACGAAGCTCCATGCAGTTGACTAGGATATGGAGTCTGATCAACTCCACGTACCTGCCTTTTTTCGGACATAGCAAGGGGCCAAGCTAAGAACCCCAACCACAATATTATACAATTTGCTGCACTGTTGTCGCAATCTGGAATCAATTTTGACATTTACATGCATCAGAACTTTCCTCAGATTTTCGCCGAAAACCACATCGCCGACAGTATTATGTTTTTTGATCTATTTTCGCCGAGATCATGTCGCCGACGAACTGTGGGTCCTTTTGGGAAACAATCGCCGAAACATTATTGTGGATTCTCAACATGCTGGTTAAAACTCTATGGAATCTGGTTATGACTTCGTTTGACAATATTGGATGCCCTACATCGTTTTCGTGAAGTACCTCATTTGGCTCCTTTACTAATCTAACGATCTAGGCTGGTTTGCATGTTTCAGGATTCAGTTCCTGCCGGATCATATAATGATCCATTCTTGTCTAGTGTGTGTGTGTGTGTGTTTTTTTTTTCCAAACATGTTCCGTGGCATCTTCTGTCCATGACACCAGCCCATGTGGATTTCCGCATTCACAAGTTCCCATAACTGACTTGGGATGAGGGAACATTCACAGAACTTTCTCCATTGTTTGGATGGTAAAAGCCGGTAAAACTTGGATACTCAAAGGATTTTCCCTGAAATCCAGTGACAAGAACCCGCTACCTGAGCCGCTCAGGCATTGTTAATGACGGCTTCTGAGCCGCATTTCATGCAAGCGCAACTTCATCTGAAGGAGGCGCATTTGCGCAGCATTGGAGTTGCCGCCAGGAAAAACTGAGATTGGAGATGGGTCAATACCCATGGACCAGTGGGTAGTGAGAATCTACCAGGGTCTTGATCTACAACCAAATCAGACCACATAATTCGCTCAAGTTTCAGATTTCAAAATGACGACGACAATGATGATAATTGTATATAATTGTGACGATGGTGCTGATGTTCTGAATTTTGGCACCAATTTCTTAGTTTATATATATATATTTATAACTCCAATAACTATGGTTTATGATACTTATAACTATAGTTCATGGGGTTTAGACTTCTCCAGTCTCCAGTCATGGTGTTACCCTAAGCCTGCCCTGGAAGGCGGCGCAACTGGCACCTGCGTCTCAAGCAGTGCGAATTACACTGTCAGGGGGCCTGATGCGGCTTGACAATGATTGACATAATTATCCATAAGATCCATTAAGATATTGATATAGGAATATATAAGAATTGCCAATTATCTCATGATCCATAAGATCCATTAGATTGACATAAGTTATTACAGGATGGGAATGAGACTTGCCAACTCCATCCATGCCCCCCCTAAAAGGCGGCCCATCCCAATAATGATCAAGTTGATATGCCCGGCGAGTACAACTACTGTTGGTTGATGAGACCTTAGCAAAACAGTATCATCCAGTTATATAATAGTTATAACAGATGGTTAAATATCCATATGCACATGTAGTGACATGTATCATATGTATATATCTATGTATAATTATGTATATACATATATATATATATATATATATCTATGTCTATATATATATATAGATGCATTAATCCCTCAGAAAAATTGGAGGTTGATTTGCTCCGCGGCCGTGGCCTTGAGCGGCAAGAATCGCGATCGCAAGAAAGCACTGAGCGATGGCCTCAGGCGGTAGACGGGGGACTCTCATTTTGAGGACTTCAGTTGTGTGTCCCCGTTGCTACAATTAACATCAATCAACCATGGTACAGTACTTAACTATGGTACATGATGGTACATTAACATCACTTAACTGTGGTACTCTCCCTTTCAGATGATGCAAAAATCACTGGTTTTTCTGCAGCCTTTCTGAGGTTTGCTGGATCGTGCTCTTGCCGCTTTGGAGGACCGGGATTTGGTCACGGAACGAGTGGGTGGTTCATTGTTGTTTCAAACATCTGGGTGCACATCTGTGAACGACCAGGGAAGGCCCTATTTTTGACCATTTCCCAAAGGGGGATGTGCGATGACCACTTTTCCAGGGCGAGCAACGAGAACCTGAAGGCTCAAGGGGGATTGAGTGGATTTGGGAGAGGCAAAAAGTGGATCACCAAGACCTAAGACGATCTCGAATCACTTGATTTGACTGAGACCATTTTTTTTCGGTGGTTCACAACGTGAACTTGGCCTGTTCCAGTCATATTCAACTGTTCGATCTTCAGCGTGCCCGCATTTTGACGAAATGCAATGAGTGTCCACACGTTTCTTACAGAAATCATGGCGCTTACCAGACAAACATCGCAGCTCTTCCTGTAGAGTTTGGATTCGCTTCCCCAGCATGGTTGCGATCAGCCACCATTCATGTTGTTTGCGATGCGCAGGTTTTTGAGGCCAAAAAAAGCAGTTTTTGTCGGCCACATGACTCGCATCCTTTGCTCATGATAGACACAGCCAAGGTGAAGGTTCAGTTAAGTCACTCCTGTAAATCCTAAATTCATGTGGGTTGAACTCTCCCATTCTCAAATCTAAAAATTGTACAACATTTAACACATAATATATCATAATATATCATAATATATCATAATATATCATAATATCATCTAAGTCTTAATATTGGGTATATCCCATTATGTTATCCCATTTAACACGTTGTTTAATTCCCATTCTCATTTGTCAGAATCCTCCGTTTCTTGTTGCCTCCGTGTCAGCCCCTTTGCTCAGGCTCCCGTACGGCTCACGCAAGCTTGGGCCACGTGGCGCCTCGGCCGCAGTTTGAGAGACATCTGGGGAACATGTCCAATGTATGGGATTTCATAGTGATTTAGTGGGATTTCCATGGGGATTTTCTGGTGATTTTTTGATGGAATTTAACTATCAAAAAATGGGGATATTAATGGGAAATAGCTTCAGGTAATCAGCCAACATGGCTGGAGAATTGTCCGCGGAGGTTTGTTCTCTGGGAAAAAATTCATCACGACCTCACGTCGCGACCGAGCCCTGGGAATGATGGTTGGTAGGGGTAACTATCCCCAAATGACCGCAAATTTCAGGTTTGTGAATCATTATAATTTACCCTGTATATATATATATATTTATACACACTGAAGTTGGGGTGCCTTACTTTCAGAGCAACCCAGGTGTTTTTTCCATGACAATCTTTGTCGATCAAATCTCCCATGATCTCGGCATGATAAAAACCCCTTTTGGAAAACTCCGGAACGGGCGCATGCCGAGATGATGAGACAGTTGATGATTAAATATATGTTTTCCATCGACTGAAACTATGAGATATGTATATTTTCTATTATTTTCTTGTAATACATACATACTTATATTTGCATCAAAAGCACATCCTCCAATTGATAGCAAATATTGAAATTTTCAATGATAGATTATTTTCCCTTTTTTCGCTTCCCCCGGTTCATATCAAACACCCCCCAGAAACCATGGTTGTTTGTAGGGGAGAACACATATTTCGCACCATTTATGTGGTGTTTTTAATATTAGGGTGATGGGGTTGGTAAAGTTTACCATCCCATTCCACATTGGACATCCATATTTTCTAGTCTATCCGTAAAAATCTCTATGAAATCCCCATTAAAAATGTTCATTAGATCCCATTAAATCCCATGGAAATCTCATGTTCCCGGGATTTTCCCCATGGTTTTCTCCGGATTTTCCCCACATCCCATGGCATCCCATGGAGCCTTAGTAACTTAGGCGGGCAGCGGCGGCGCCGCCGCGGCCATGCTGTCGGCACGGAGTCGGAGTGCTGAAGAGGCATCACTAAGGTGGTTACCCTCTGGTTATGTCAAAATAGCTATGGAAAATCACCATTTTTATCCATTTTCAATGGGAAAACTCACTATTTCTGTGGCCATTTTCAATAGCTATGTTAGTTTACCAGGGGGTAAAACAATGTCATAAACCACCCATGACTGGGAATGGTTAGCCAAGTTGGTGAACATAACTATAATAACAATAGTGTATGATACAATAAACTGGTTGGTTTCAAACAGGAATGGATTATTTTCCATTTCATATATGGGATGTCATCCTTCCCATTGACTTTCATATTTTTCAAGATGGTTAAAACCACCAACCAGTAAATCACCATAAATAGGTTGGATTTCAACCATTCCCAGTCATGGCTGGTTTATGACATTGTTTTAACCACATGATATCTAATATTCGTTATACATCACTCATAGCTAATATCACTCATATTCGTTGCACTAATATCACTTTTTTTGTCACTAATATTCACAGAAGATTCACTAATCAAAACATGTTTTATTTGCAGAAGCTTGCTAGCGGAAGCGCTGAAGTCTGTCTTGCTAAAGAGCAAGGTATTGGTGGGGCCTGGAATCGCCAATCGACGATCGAACGACACTTCACAGTTACATAACTAATGTTAGCTCCTCCCCCTCACCTGGCTTTTTTGGAAGCAGGTGTGCTGTGGCTCGGCTCAATCCCCGTTGCAATCAGCATCATCAGCATCATCATCATCAGCATCATCAGACTTACTCTCCACTTCGTACCTCCCAATTCCTCACACACCGCTCTTTCACCACACCTTCCTCCTCCTCCCTTTGCCTTTCCAGCTAGCTTTCGTCCCTTACTGTAGCCCTTCCCGTCAAGTGATGATGAGCATTGGAATGGGGTATATAGTGAGAAACTATCCGGGTTTTGATCCACTAGTCAGACCAAATCAGGCCAAATCATTCGCTCAAATTTCTGATGATGATGATGATGATGATGATGATAATGTCGATACATGTCAATGTTATTATTGTTTATATGTAATTGTTATTGTTATAAATCTATGAATATTCCCAAGGCCATCATGAATGGGTCAAGATCTTCCGAATGGACCAGTTTGAATCATTTCTTTTAACACAATTTTGGGCGCGGCATGAAAAAACAAGTTTGGTTCCCGGTTTCCATTTTTTCGAAGAGGCGCGGTGGCTGGCTGCTCGCACCTTGGTGAAGCGGGAGACCCCAGTCGGGTGCATGACAAAAGCATCTTGGGAGATCTGAGATGGGTGTCTCGCAAGTTGTTTTTTTTCTACCCTCTGGTTATGACTAACATAGCCATGGTATAGGTGGCACATAGAAATAGATGATTTTCCCAGCTAGAAACCTCCATTTATGGTTGGGATTTTCCATGGCTATGTTAAATAACCAGATGGTAAATATTTTTTCTGGCTGGTTTCCAAAAAAAAAGAAGGATGTTTCAACAGGATGGGTATCCCACATTCTAAACCAAAAATGTTGAAACATGTTGAAACCATCCGACCGTTTTTTTGGAAAATACATTTTTAAGAATGTGACATGCTTTGATTGCGAATGCACTGAATGCACCAAGTGGATTTCGAATTTAAGCTGTGAACGTGTAATTCAAGCTATCTGATCAAAGGACTTCTGCGATTTTGATTGCACTATTTTTGACAAGCCTGTCTTGAATCCCTCTCAGATACTTTAGAGTTCAAACATGTTTGGTGAACATGTATATATAAATACTGGTTGGTGGTTTGGAACATTTTTTATTTTTCCATATATATATATAATATATATAATATATATAATATATATAATATATAATATATATATATATATTGAGAATAATCATCCCAACTGACTAATATTTTTCAGAGGGGTTCAAACCACCAACCAGAATATGTATAATTGCCAAATTGTTCTTTGCAAAGAGGTGAAAGTCCCCCTCATAGCCTGGATGACCAAGGAGCCAACAGGCCATGGCGAAAGGTGATGATTTGGAACAAGCTCTTCAGTGTCGTTGGAATCTCAGACATAGATAGATAATCAGATAGATATCTTAAAATAGGGGATCCCCAAAACCATAGCTTTCAGTAGTATCTTAAATTTTGGATGACATTTAAGGGTACCCCCCCATTGACTTCGGACACGGCTTTATTGTGACGCCGTGGCCAGGTAGCTTCCTGCAACTGGTTGCAAGGGAGCCCCAACAACGCGCTGCCGCAGTGCGCTGTCACCATTGTCACCTCGGAGAGGAATCCATGATTGGATCATAGTAAACTAACAGTTTCTATTGAAAATTGTGATTTAGTTCGTGGATTTACCCATGAAAAATGGTGATTTTTTCCATTGTTAGGTTCAATGTATTTTCATATGTTCATAGATGTGAACATCTAGGTTCATGATTTTTGTTCACAATTCTTCACATATTTCACAATACACATTCACACATAGTTTGTTTTGATATTTTGGTGCTTCCAACATCGTTGCAGGTACCTTCCTTGCTCTTCCAACTGCGCGTGACCGCTTTGTGTGACCTTTGCCGCTGGGAAGAGGTGCGAGCGCCAGTTTGACGGCTTTCCTTCTGCCAATACTGAGATGTCAGAAGTCTTCCACTGCTTTGCTGGGCTTGGCTGCGAAAAGGAGCCGCCTCATCAGTGACCCGGCAGCAGGGCATTTGGCTCAAAACTTGGACTTTGGAAGGTCTGTAATACTTGCTGCGCAGAATCTGACCCAGCGCTGACATGTTCGCTTCATTCCTTCGATCGACAGTACTTTTGGGGCTTTGTGCCACATTCAAGGCTGATCCTACAGCCTGTGAGACTGCTTTCTTCAACTTGGTGAGTGAAGATGCCTGCGGAAATGAGAATGGGCCAGACGCATCTTCTGCATGCAGTGCAACTTGCAAGCCTTTGGCTTGTTCAGTGGTGAGCTCCTGCATCGATGGCTCCAGCATTGCCTATGCAGATGATAAAGGCCCAGCCTCAATTTCAGCTGAAGAAGTGCGGAGCATTGTCAAGGAGCTTGAGTCTGAACACACCAACTGCCCCTGCAGCCCAACCAAACGCTCGAATCTGACCAAGGCGTTTCAGACCATGAGAAAGAGCGCCAAGAAGGATCCAGTGTCTTTGAGGGGCAACGTGGCAGACAGGACCCAAGAACCAGCTGCAACCGCCTGTGAGACTGCTTTCTTCAACTTGGTGAGTGAAGATGCCTGCGGAAATGAGAATGGGCCAGACGCATCTTCTGCATGCAGTGCAACTTGCAAGCCGTTGGCTTGTTCAGTGGTGAGCTCCTGCATCGATGGCTCCAGCATTGCCTATGCAGATGATAAAGGCCCAGCCTCAATTTCAGCTGAAGAAGTGCGGAGCATTGTCAAGGAGCTTGAGTCTGAACACACCAACTGCCCCTGCAGCCCAACCAAACGCTCGAATCTGACCAAGGCGTTTCAGACCATGAGAAAGAGCGCCAAGAAGGATCCAGTGTCTTTGAGGGGCAACGTGGCAGACAGGACCCAAGAACCAGCTGCAACCGCCTGTGAGACTGCTTTCTTCAACTTGGTGAGTGAAGATGCCTGCGGAAATGAGAATGGGCCAGACGCACCTTCTGCATGCAGTGCAACTTGCAAGCCGTTGGCTTGTTCAGTGGTGAGCTCCTGCATCGATGGCTCCAGCATTGCCTATGCAGATGATAAAGGCCCAGCCTCAATTTCAGCTGAAGAAGTGCGGAGCATTGTCAAGGAGCTTGAGTCTGAACACACCAACTGCCCCTGCAGCCCAACCAAACGCTCGAATCTGACCAAGGCGTTTCAGACCATGAGAAAGAGCGCCAAGAAGGATCCAGTGTCTTTGAGGGGCAACGTGGCAGACAGGACCCAAGAACCAGCTGCAACCGCCTGTGAGACTGCTTTCTTCAACTTGGTGAGTGAAGATGCCTGCGGAAATGAGAATGGGCCAGACGCATCTTCTGCATGCAGTGCAACTTGCAAGCCTTTGGCTTGTTCAGTGGTGAGCTCCTGCATCGATGGCTCCAGCATTGCCTATGCAGATGAGAAAGGTCCAGCCTCAATTTCAGCTGAAGAAGTCAAGGAGTTGGTTGCTGAACTTCGTTCGGAGCACAAGAGCTGTGCTTGTTGATGAGTAGAGTGCCGGTCAGATAGCAGCTTTGTCTTTTGCCAGCAGCCCGTTTAGTTTTGAGAGCCAGTGAAGAGCTCCGTGGTAGCTAGGCTGTACAGTTGCAGGCCATCAGATACTGTAAAGACTTATTGTTGGCCAATTCAGGCATGTGTTCAACGTCATTCAGAACCCGGATTGTCTGGACTGAAGAGTCAAGAATTTCAAGAAAAAAAAATCAAAATCTGAAGTCGTCGACCCTGACCCGCAACTTTACCCTTAAACAAAGATTAGGATAGATTAGGTCTCATGGGCAGCGAATCTTTCAAGGATCATCAGCAGTCAGCAACATGGTTCCCTGCAAACGGCGAAGCCTCCAGGCTGTATCAGATTGCCGACACGCTCTGATTGTCGTGGGGCGGCCCACTCCGCTGCTTTTGAACATCGCGGCAGAAAGCGGTATGGTCGTCATGTAGCAATCGGTATCCAATGGGGAACGGACGGGGCAACCGAAAAAGCCTGTTGTCATGAAAACGTGGCGTGTGTTTGTTGAAAAGCGTCTGATCTGATATCGAAAAAATCACTTCGCTCTGTCCAAAAAACAAAGGGATAGCTCGAGGAAGGTAGTTTCCCTGCTGTTCAAACACGCCACTTTTCCGCCCAAAGTGTTGGACACTTGATATTGTTTCTTGACAACTATGTTGGGCTGATATCCCCATCCTGACTGATCAAGGCCTTCCACTTTACTCTCCCATTCAGAATGGGTTGAGTCCACATTTTTGCCATTTTTGATGGACTCGACTTTTTCATTTTCAGCAAAAAATCGTAAATCCATGTAAATCCACAATTTTATTGGGGTTTCCATGTAAATCCATGATTTTTATTGGGGTTGAGTCCACAGTTTCCACAGGTTTCCACAGGTTTCTTCAGTTTTTTGGAGGCTAAAAATCTCAGCGCATAGCTCGCATCGCTGAGGACCCTGGAGATGAAGGTATCCAGTTCACCATGCACGTCGCCTGGGATCCGTGGCGGAGAAAGAAGATGTGCGATAAATATGGATGATATATGATGATAAAATAGGTTTATGTGTGATATAATATATATATAATATATATATGATTTTATGGATGATCATCATGGGATAATTATCATGGGACCATGAGTTTCATATTCATGGATGATTCTTAATTATATGGATGATATATGGGTGATGGTTCATTCTGACCATTCTCGGCAGCGCTGCGGAAGAGCCTCTGGCGCTGTAACTGTACTCTGGCGCTGTAACTGCCTAGGGGAGCGTTTCATGTGGCTGACAACGAAGGTTGACACAGTTTGTGACACAGTTTTTTTTTCTGCATGGCTGACTCGTGACGTCTTTGCACACGTTTCAGTTTCCCTTCTGGAAGGTCTCAGCCGGCATTCTCAAGTTTCAGGATTTGAAGTTTGAGGCCTCCGAGACGGCATGCCCTTAGTCCTGCTCAAATGTTGCATGAAATTAGCATCAAATGATTAGCAGGGTTGTGATTCCGTTGCATACTCTCAATGACTTACGAATACATCGGCGAATACATGATGTACAAGTCATGATTGCAGCACTATTTGTTTTTTTTGGGAACCAGAGCTTGACCTATCTCTTGGTGAGGGGTGAGATCTGAGCATTCCTGGAATTCCACCAGGAAAGTATCCCCATAAGCAGTGGGAGTACAGCCAATATATACTGTAGCCATTGTCACCATCAAGGCCTTGTCTTCCAGGCGGCCAAAGTCTGGGTATACAATGGATGACGAGGAAAACCGCGGATTTCACCAACACAACTCTCTTAAGACATTATAAAACCAATGTATAACACCTGATTTTCAAGACCCCATTTCGGATGATTTATTTCGGATTTACCCTTTGGTAAACTAACATGCCTATGGAAAATCACGAAATAAATGGCCATTTTCAATAGCCAACTATTGATTTACCTATGAAAGATGGTGATTTTTCATAGTTTTTTGTATCTTTACCAGAGGGTAGTTCCAAACTGATCCTCCAAGTTGTGCCCCTTCTGGGCTGCTGAGAGGCCTCCATTGGTTGCTTCACCAAAGCCATACGCCTGCAGCCGGTGAATGTCCAGGTTGGGGCACCTGTGTACCACTGCTATTGATTGTTAGTCATTACTATGATCTATTATTGTCTAAATCATGTTATGTAATATATATATATTTACATATATATAGTTACGTATATGTATATATTTACATATATGTATATATATATATACGTAACTATATATTTTATATGTATTCACACACTCACACATGTATATATATATTCATATATATATATATATACGTAACTATATATATATATGTCTATCTATAGTGTTATACTATTACCATTAAGATGATAAACATTCGGATGATATCTAGATTAAACTATCATTATACTGTTCATTTGATATATAATCATTATACCATTATCAACATTCTATGTTATACGGTTGTAGTTATCAACATTACATCATCATTTTATACTATGGCATACGAGTGCAATGTACATATATATATATATACACACTATTGCTGATACTGATAGTAATGTTATTCGTGATAGATATTTTTGTCATACATATCTATATTCATTATGAACACATATATATATATATATACATACTATATACACGTCTAATTCATTATGAACATATATATATATATATATATGTTATTCTTATGAACATTCAGATGTTCTCAGGCGCGACTACATCGAGCCATTGCCCTGGCATGCGCGGCATGGGCACGGGGCATGGAGGCGCACCGCTTGGAGTTCACCAATGGAAGGATTTTGATTGGGATATAGAGGGACATAACGAATGATTATATATATATACACATGTATAATGCATATATATATATATGTATATATATATGTATATATATATATGTATATATATATATGTATATATATATATCATATAAATCACACAAAATATATATGTATATGTATATATATATAATATGACATATCACATACATATAATAACATGTATATATATATATATCTATACATGATATGACATATACTATATACACGGCAAAAGCTAAACGCTAACAAGTTGACGCACATAACTTGGCCTCACCTTACATCATCCCATGGCTAGGGCCAAAAACCGAAGAATAAACCCCAATGGGGGATGGTTTTTTATTGGGGTTACCTCAGTAATCACGTAATCACCACTATTATCCCATCATTGACCATTATGACACCTCATTAAAGATATGATTCTCATTGAGTTCATGGTGGTGCAAACCTCAACCGGAGCTGAACCGTTCATGGTGCACCTCTAGCCGCCCTCCCAGGGCTCCACTCAAGAGACGGCCCGTGTGGTGCAGCTCTTGACCGATTCCGTGCAAGACTTGGAAGCCGTGGAACAACAGGCAGGGGCCAAGGGGTACCAGGTTGATGCCGGTGCCATGGGCGCCTTAACGGCCCAAAAGGGGTTGGAACATGGAGAATCCTGGGGGGTGGTAGCATGATCTTAATGAAACCTTTGAGTTTTGGATAATTTTGCACAATTTCGGATGATCTTAGATTTACATTTTTGGAACGGGAGTAACACGGTTTCCAATTTTCAGATTTGACACCCGAAAGTTGGAGTAATGGGTCATAATAGGTCCAACTATCCACATTTGGGATGACTGGATGACCAGTGACTCATCGGGAACACATGACGTTTCTGAAAACAATTGGAAGGTGGGTTTCCCAGCTTGGTCAAATGGTCAAATCCCCAATTTTGGTTGCTGAAATCCCCAATGTTTTCGTTGCTCAAATCCGGCTAAGTCCTATGAAAACATTCAATTTTTTGGTTGGCAACATTTCATGTTTATGGTTTAAATATGTTTAAATCCAAGTTCAATCCTCAAAAAATCCAGTTCTCAATTCTCTAGGATTACAGTTCCCCAAGTTTTTCTGGTCAACTCCCCAATTTCAGTGACCCTTCCCCCGTCTTCGTTTAGGCCATGATCACGGGTGTCATGGCGCCGCTGGGTGCGGCGCACCTGCGGGCGGCGTGCCTCTGCAGCCTGGGACGCCTCCATGATGCCTGGGAGGCTCTCTGTGAAAGCGGCCGCCGCTGCGCCGGGCGCCGGTCGAGCTTGGAAGGCTGGGGGCCGGATGGGGGCCGGTCCCCAGTGATGGGTGGGAATCCCAGCCCCATGGTCCAATGGTACTCCCAGTAATGAAAGTCCGTTTTGATTTTTTGTCGCGTCCAGGTCTAAGTTTTGGGAAAGGCAGTGCGTGCTGCGTCCCAGTCTGCTCCTACATGCTAGATTACTGCTCAACTGCTTCAAGGCTGCTTCTGGACTAGGGTGCTGCTGCGCTAAAAATGCTGCCAGACTGCTGGACCGCTCCGATATGATTCAACCTTCAGATTCAGATTGTATTTTCCAGGCTTAGATTCCCTGGCCACGTCAGTGGGGGCAGAAGGAACTTGATGAAGTGAAAACGGAAAGATGCGCGGCAGCGCTTGGTGACTCATGATCTCAATAGGAACTAGAAGATGTTTAGGCGTAGATGGCTATAGTGACAAGGTCTAGTTCCTGACAATCGGCTAAACTTTAACCTTTGGATGACGCTACCACATGGTGATTTCACACTTTAAAATCTTTAAACGAGAAGTTGTTGCACCGACTTCTTCGACTTTCTGAATGCGCGGCGTCCCATGCGGTTTTGTCATCCCAGCCGATGCATTGATTTTCATGTTTGGGGGTCTTTTAAGTGGCGGATTTGTCATATTTCTCCACATCTTTGGGATCTTTTGGGACCATGGGATGTTCAATATTACCTGGTTATACCTGGTTGGTGGTTTGGAACCATGGAATCTTATATTTATATATATATATATTATTTTTCCATATCTTGGGAATGTCTCCCAACTGACTTTCACTCCATCATTTTTCAGAGGGGTAGGTCAACCACCAACCAGTTACGATGATTTTTCGCCTCACGTTGGAGCTATAGGACCTGACCTCTCAGCACCGCGGCAGCGTGCCCTGGAGGCGCCCGTGGCAAGCATTGTTCGGTGTTTTTTGAGGTGAAGAAATGGGGGTTGTCTGAAATTTGCTCCCCCCCAAAAATGGTTGGCTTTCCATGTTTTTCATTGTTTTTCCATTAAAACAGGCCATGAAAATTGCCAAAGAACCGGCACGTACATCGATGGGATTCTGCAAGTTGAAAAGCTCCAAAGGTGGCAGCAGAGCAGCCGCGTCCAGGCGGAACTGCTGGTGTTGCTGGAGAGGCATTCGGAGGCCATTGAGGCGTGCTCCGCAGTGTTGGCGTTGAACAGCAGGCGGCCTGGGACCCTGGGATGGCCCTGATGGGATCAGGGATGGGTTGAGAGGGTACCTGGTCTTCTGTCACTTTCCACAAAAACACCAAACAAAAAAGAGACCAAACAAGGTGAGAGAGCGAAAGTAGCAAACAGACTAATCATGATAAATCTGTACCTCTCTCATTTGGAAGATGCGACTAATTGGCACGCCGTTGCCATTGTTTACTCGATTTGAAAACATCTGGCAGTGAATTTGGTACTCATAGGCCGCCCCTGGAGCGAAAGTGACGTAGCGTTTCGCTCCTAGATTCTACAGGATATTTGCAGCCTTCTTTGTCAATCTTGAAAGAAGGGGGTAATTGCTCAATATTTTCAGCTTGGTAAATTGAAATCTGCCAGATCTTAGGACTCCCTGAGCCCCTGAGCTGCCAGGGGTCATGCCGACGCACGCGTGATGCGCGCATGGTGTTTATCCGAGATTGGGGATGTCGATGCTGCTTTTGAGGCTGGGAAATGGCAGTCATCGAGCTGAAACAGCTGAAACTGTGGTTTCTGAAGCTGTAGACGTCTCTAGAAGAAGCTTCATTTTTTGTTGGCAAAAGGAGCTCCATTTTTGCGACAAAAAAATCATGTGCGCAACATCAGGACGTGGCGGCTGCGCTCGCCTTGGCTCCAGAACGAGCTGATTTGCAGGAGGCAGGATGGAATGAGTTGACGGAGGAAACCTTGGTCGACCAAGGTGAACAGGTCAGTACACTTCGGACATAAAAACTGCAACATGCCACTGGAAAGTATTTTGAAGTGCTGCTTCCCTCACAAACTTGCATTGATATTGTGTTTCGAGGTGTATGGGTGGATGATTGATCCCAACGAGTGGATTTTAGGACAGAGAGGATAAAAGAATAGTGAATAGTGACAATGGCGAAAGGTTTGCGTTGGAAGATGGATTGGATTGGATGATGAGCACCTTGATAGGCATGCTGGCTATTGGACAGAAGATTTGGTATTGGAATAATATCCAAACACCAGAAATTCAGAATCTACCAGTTAGCACCATATTATATGCTGATTCCAAAATCACGTTCATTTTATTTCCAGCATTTCTTTGATAAATAAATACACATAAATCTTCAGCAAATTTCGCCCAAAAAACACTAGCCCCAGTCCTAAGCTGACTAGTTAACTATATACACTGTTATATAATGTTATATAATGTTATATAATGTTATATATCCCACTATATCCCCATCAAAATCTAATTACAGCCAATCAAATCCCCAACATATCCATAATATATATATATACAGTATATATATATATACAGTACATATATATATAATTATATATATATATGGTCGCACCCCCCATGATCTACCTGCAACATCCTCCAATATAATCTTATGTCTCTCTGGGATGGTCCCAATGGGAACTTCCCGTCGCCACTTCCCAGGTCGAGGGCGATCTCTGTTTGCAATACGGCCGTCTGGCGGATGCCTTCAACGCCTTTGGCAAAGCCCTGAAATTGCGGGAACCTAGGACTGCCAGGCGGGCCGACCGAGGTTTCGCCAGGTCTCATCCAAGGTTTCCGATGATTTTTGTGGTTGAATCACTAATTTTTTGGATGTTGTTGGGAACCGTTCACCCAATAAACGTATAATATCATAATAACCATCTGAGAAGAGGCTAGTGAAAAAAGGGGTCATGTTGTTGCCATATATCATGGAATGCACAGGCACTAGCCAGAAAATAAGATTCTTTGCCAGCTACTTGAGACTGGCCATGTTTGGAGGTGTCAGAGGTTTTAGGATGTCTTGGAAAAACAGTAAAAGGGTGTGACTCAGCTTGGTGGAATTTGCTTTGAACACCACATCGTAACCCCGAAAAACATCTAAACGCTATTTATATCACTATGCTAGTACGATTTGACTGTTCTTTCATCAAACTAACTGGACCATGGTTTCCATAGCAATGTGTACTGGAGGGCATACCATCATATATCCTAATTGATCCCATCAAATCCCAAAATTTTTGTTGGTTTACCCGTTGACCCCCCAATTTGATAAGACTCCCATTCCTCCAAGCCGCACAGAGTGGCACTATGCGCGCAGGTTGGCCTTCAAAAGAGCGCCTCGGCTGCGATTTTTGGCCAACTCCAGCATTGCATGACGCAGTGGAAACCAAGCAGTGGAGGTTGATCATTGGGTGTACTGTACCGATTTACCACATTTCTTGGGATAACAAAGGCGACTTGTATCCATTTTTTTGCACGCACCATGTTCCATATTATAGACATCGTAAAAAGGCCGGAAACTGGTTTGTCACTTGTGCCGTGCCAAGATTGTTGTGCTGTGGGTCTACCCGCTAAAGATGCAAATGTAAACCAGCATGCGCACCTAGATCATCAAACATCTAAACATCATTTTCGACCTCCACAAATCATCAACCATCATCTCACCAATCATCTCACCAAACATCTTCAAGACCAACAAAATTTCCCCAGAATTGATCCCTAGGACATCATTTTTGGGGGCCATCATCAAAGTCAATGGATTGGTTTAAGGGAAATTTTGCAGGAAAGCCCTTTTTTTAATGGGAAAATCGATGGTTTCCTGTAGATTTTCCCTTAAACCAATCCATCATCGCGTCGCTGCCAGGCGCTGGCCCAGCTGAAGGTCGGCCATCTCACAGGAGCGGAGCTGGAGCTCGGCAAAGCGCTGCGGGCCTGTCTGGGGGCCAAAAGGATGGCCATGGCGGGCCGTTTTTCACCGTGACGATACGTGACGAAGCAATGGAAACAGGAAAGAAAGATCACTTATTAAAAGGTACTATGTAGGTACTATGTAGGTACTATGTAGGTACTATGTAGGTACTATGTAGGTACTATCCCTCCATTTTTTCAGGATTTTTCAGGAAATATTTCGAAAAGGAACTAGTAGTAACCATCGGACATTTAGATACATTTAGTGATTACTATGGTACTCAGATTTACCATCTGAGATTACCAACCATTTGCTAGTCGCAGAAATCATGGTAACACCCCATTTCGAATGTGATGCATCCCAAATTGCATGGTTGAGAAAGTCACTTTCCCTCTAAAAATGGCCACGGAATGACTGATATTCGGAATACATTCTCCTTTTACAGACACACCCATTATGGTAACCATAATTCTTGGTGAAGTTATATCTTATATTTATATATCCATTAAAATCCCACTATATAAATCACCATTGAATCTCTATTGAAATCCCATCAAATCCCAGAAAATCACACAAATCCCATAGAATCTCTATTGAAATCCCATGAAAATCACCATTAAATCACCATTTTTGGACGGCTTCCCACCTTGAAATCTTGGGCCATCCAGGTCCCACCGGGATGGTACCACTGGCGCGTGCCAAAGATGCCGTCGCTTGGATGTTACGGAACTGGAGGGAGCCAGGTATTTATTTGTCAAGACGTATCTATATATATATATACGTATATATATATATTGTCAATTGGCAAGCGGATTCTATTCCAACACCACTTCCACCAGAAAGCTGCGGCCTCGCAGCAATTTTCCCCAGCGCACGCCTCGTGCGAAGCAGCCGTTCCACGGCTTTGTAGAACCAGGCCGTCCACGGCCAAAACAGCCAACCGTATGGCGCCAAAGGTGTAACCCTCCCACCGCACAACCGGCTCGCCTGAGCCATACACCTTTGGAACACTCAAGTCTGGGACCTGGCAGAATTATTTTAACAGGCATTAGTGGTTTATACAGGCAAGTGAAGGACCGGTTGGATGGGAACCCTGGCATGCTTAAGGGATCAGAAGTGTACATTTCACATTCCCAAAACTTCAAAGTTTTTCAGATTCAGGACACTTCTGATCAGTCGCAGTCCGCAACCATTTGAGTCGGTTTCGGTTGGATGCTCTGTTTTTCAGGACTTCCTCGGAGTCGTGCAGGCAGTAACGTCCATTCCTTAAGGTTTCCCTGAGAAAGTTTGCTTCCATTACCTTCGTTAAGGCATCTGCAAGCTGAGCTCCTGAGTGGACCCAGTGAAGTCTTATACCTTCGGACATGATGTCTTTGATCGATCGCGCAAGGAGTTGTGTTCGGAATTCCTGGCAGTTCGGAATAGCTGTTCTGGTTGTCAGGTCATAGAGGCTTTTACAGTCAGTTATGGCAAGGTCTTGGTCGTTTACTTTATACGTAGGAAGGGAAATTGCAGGTGGAAGGTTTTTCGCTTCTTCGGGTTTTTGCCATGCAGTGTTTGGATTGAGGATCCATGCCCAGTATAAACGCATCCAAGTGAGTTGATCCAGGGTAGTTGACAAAGCTGTTGTTTCAGCCGAGAGTGTACTAGTGACGATTCTTTGAATTTTCTTTGTTCCCCATGATAGGGGGCTTATGGGACAGGATTGGTTTCGGGTGATGTCTTGGTGGGTTGAAAGAATGATCATACCGGCATGGGAATCTGGCTTACTTTTGGATGCAAAAGATGCATCAGAGAACGCAATAAAACGCAGGTCCTGTGTGTTGATGGGTTGTATTTTGATGCTGACGTCGCTGTGTTTCTTGGCATTATGAAGCACTTTATTGGCAGTTACCAGTGTTGCAATGGTTGCACTGTTGATTTGGGATTGGAGGTGGCTTAGGGCGCTGGCGATATCGGGTCGGGCATGTACGGCTGCGTACTGAAGGGATCCTACCAGGCCTCTAAGATTATGCCTTTCTTCCTCGGTTACAGGTTCATTTTCTTGGTGCTTTCTCTCGGGCTTGATGGCAATTGGAGGGATGTGATTCACATATTTTGTTTGAGAAAGTTCAATACTTTTGTCGGGATGTTGGCACATTTCAATTCCGGTGAAGGTGAACGCTTTTGACTTTTTTGATCCAAAGGGATATTTTGCTTCGAGTTTGGTAATTTGAGAGTGAAAATATGAATCACCACCATGAATTCCATCATCCACATGGATGCCAAGTGCACCTGAAAGTTCTTTTGTCTCGGGATGTCGTAGAACGTAAAGGCATGGGTCAAATGGGCTGGCTTGGAAACCAAGGGCTTTCAGCTCTTCACACAGGGTTTTGTACCAAAGGAAAGGTGCATCAATTAGTCCGTAAGCGGATTTATCTAATTTGCACACTTCATTTTCTTTGAGGCTCATGGCTTTGGACAATTCTGGTACGGGTTCAATTCCAATAATTCGATCTTGTTGAGGTTTTCCTTGTAGAAATGCTGCACGGATGTCGAAAGAACCTAATGACCATCCCTTTGAAGCGATCAGCTGTAGAAGGAGCATTTTGGATTGTCTTCCAAGGGTCGGGCTGTCTCTGGGAACTTCAGTGATGTCGGGGTCAAGATATCCAAGGACCACTAATCTGGCTTTTGGTTTGTGTGTCTTCAATTTTTCTGACTTGAACTGACCTGTTTCCTTGGATTCGGCTTTTTCTTCTAAAGGTTTCCATACCAAAATCCATCTGCATCGCAAAATTTGTTCAGGAGCTAATTTTGATCTGAGGATTTTGGACACGGTACCTGTGCTTATCCAGTTCTGAACTTCATTTTCTTTTGCTCTTTTGAATGCCTGAAGTTCCTCTGAATTCAAGGATGACAATTTCACTTCGGTACGCTGTTTCTTCTCGGTGGAGGCTATTAGGATCTCATCGGCATGCCAATGGGATAGCTGTTGTGTCGTGACATTCTTTGGAGCATCCAACTCAAACCTCCATGCGCAGGGTGTCTCGGTGGGATCAACGGTCATTGCCAAATCATCTACGCATAGCAGGTGCGTCGTGACGAAGTCATCGGCACCTTCTGGCTCAGGATCATTCGGTTCATGTGCTGTTGATTCATCATTTCGATCTTGGCTGTTGGGCACATCAAGAGGGCTTTCGTCAGGTTCCCCATCAGGTTGGTCTTGGGATTGGCTGTTATTGTCAGTGTCAGGAACTGATTCCTCTGGGTTATGATGGTTATTACTGTTGTTAGTAGAAGGTTCATCATGTGGAATGGAGATTACTGGTGTGATATTGAGTTTTCCTGGAGTGGTTATTGGTATCTCTTCGGGTAAGTTGTGTGCTTCTGACGCACATACAGGTCTCACATGTTCGGGGGCCCTTCTATGCAACTTCCCTCCCATGGATGCCCAGATCGAGAATCGATCCTCTTGTTGAATTACCTTCAGTGGTCCGAACCAATAGCCTGGCAAGTTCTTTTGTGGTTGCCACATCATGATCCATTCACCTGGCTCATATGCTGTTCGATCTGGCCTTGATCTACGGAGACAGGCTCTTCTCAGTGCCATGTCATTGTCTGCTTGGTGATATGCAATTCTCGCCTTCTCACGCAGGGCAAGGTTCCGGCGAAACATGATTCCATGGGCATCTTCTCTAAGGGCGCTTTCGTGAGCTGAGACTTCGTCACTGCTCACATTGGAACCCGGAATTTTGGAACTTTTGCCAAACACCAATACTTCAGGGGAAAAACCTCTGCGGATGCTAAGAGTATTCTTTGCATGAGTGCACTGGATGAGGGCTTGTTGCATGTCATGAAAGGAAAGGATTGGATTTTCGGCATCAATCTTGGTCAGCATGGTTTGCAGGATTTGTCCATGTCTTTCACTTCTACCGTTCTGCCAGTGTGCATTGGGACATGTTACAGTACTTTTGACGTCATGTCTTTGAAGAAATTCTTCAAACTTTTCACTTGTGAACTCCGTTGCTGAATCCATGATCATGGAATTCGGAGGTCCTGCCCATTGAAACCACGCCTCGGTAAGCTTCTGTACAGCTTGCTCGGCTGCTCTGCTGGGTGCTGGTACAGCAACATGGTAGTTGGTGGCTTGGTCAAGAATATGATAGAAATGAAAATTTTGTCCCTTTTGTGATGTCCATGTAACCCCATCGATAAACACCTTATCGTTAAAATCCAGTTCGGTCTTGAAAGTGCTGGGTCTGGAAATTTTGGGTCTTTGTTGGGACGCACATGTTGAACATTTCATATCATAGACTGCTTGTGACACCTCTGATCGGCACCCTTGACTGCGCAACACCTGGCTAAGCTGCTCGGGACTAGGATGGCACAAATTCTTGTGTGCCCTTTTGAGCATGGCTTGCTCTTCTCGAGGCAACGCACGGAATCGTGGACCATGCGATTCTATGTCTGAGGTCTCCTGCGGTGGGTTTTCGCTGATATTGTCTTTTGAAGGGCTTCTGGCATCAACACTTGGTTCAATTGTTTCTGACGAGTCAGGAGTGAAGGCTTCAAAATGTTTCTGGGATTCGTTCATGGGATGTTCATGGGCGACCTCAGGCATTCCTTGGTCTGATGGCTGAGCAGGCTGATTTGTTCCTTCTGGTTCTTCTGTACATGGTGCACGAATTGGGGTCGATTCAGGATTGGCTGCAAACATCGTTATATTCACCCGACACGGCGGAGAAGGTCTGATGAGCTGCCTTTTGGAAATCTGATCATACTTTTCCCAACTTCGTTCAACAAGGATTTCCTGAGTGTCTCGAATTTTCAAGATTGACCTGCGAAATGGAGCTTCTTCCGGATGCATGTTCAGAGGAGGTCCGAGTCTACGATCAGTCCCTTTACAGGCCAATATTTTCTTGATGTTCATGTCTGCAAAAATTTCTTTGACAATTTTCAGGATATCTGGCTGGTCAAGCACTTTTCTGCCTACTCGTGGAAGAATGGATTCGATTTGATTCATCATCTTTTGGATTTGCTCGGATGCAGGTTCATAGTCATGGAAATTGGGTGGTTGGTCGGTCTGCTCTTCAGTGACCACCTTAGGTCTTTTGGCGGTTCCAGGCCGGTCGGATGCGCCAGCTGCAGCAGGGGTCTTATGGCCCCGAGTTGGATTCACTCGCACTCGCTTGGACGGACGTTCTTTGACACCTGTTGCATAAATTTCATTGTGCATTTGATCAAACAATATTAAGGCAGGGTCGGCAATTGTTCCCAACGGCTTTTCCTGTGGAAACTTGTTCTTGATCAAAGACTTGGCAACCAGGCGACTGAACTTCCTTGGATAGTTTTCGGTAAACTCAGAGCGCAACATCGGTCTTCCTTGCCACACTGTGGAACCTTCAACAACTTGGTGGTCATGATCTTGAGAGCATTTGAGGTGATTGAGACTGTCGAACATTCGTTGAGAACTGGTCATAATATGCAAACCTTTTTTCATGAGAGCATGATTTTGTGGGTCTCGAAGTTCACCTGCACGACAAAGATCAGGTTTGGCGCTCAACATGTACCTATGGAGTTCCTGTAGGTATGGCAGGCGGATCATCAGAGACCCTTTTGGTTGCTCCAGGTGAGCATGTCTCTGGCATCGATGTTGGTGACGGCACAAAACGAGGCACAAAGCAATCTGGCCGAGCATCTCTCCCCTTTGTTGGTTGATGTTATCCCAAGCTGCTAATGATCTTTGGCTGTTAAACTGTGACCATTTTCCCCAAGGACCACAAGTTGGACTCATCCAAATGTTGCGGGGTTGATACTTCAAAACCAGTGCAAACAGCCTACGGCGGCCCTCAGTGCTTTGGAGGTCGCCTTGGCTCAGGCCGAATCGGAAAGCAATCCCACCTAGTTTCTGGACCTGTTCTGTCAGGGTGCTTTGTGGACCGCAAAAAACTTCGATGGCATCGATGCTTCTTTGGGATGGATTTGTTATTCCCTTCATATAGATAAGTTCCCTCTCAATCTTATTGACTAAGTCCCAGAACTTTATCCTTTCATGATTGGGGATTGATTCACAAAATTCATCAATTTCGCCAGCTTGCAGGGACCAATCGGAGGTCTCATCCCCTATGGATTCCAGGGATCGTCGAACTCCACTTGTGCAGTCTCGTGGGTCGGCATGGCATGGGTGTTCTGCATCTGGTGGTTGGCACTTTGGGACATGAGCGCGATCATGCGCTGCATGGCATTCTCCAAGTTTAGCATTCTCTCTTGGAGCGCGTGGACATTCTCTGCCAGTTCCGTGGTTTCCGGATGCGGCGGCATCAGTCCCTCGGACATCATCTCGAAAGCTTCGATCTCTGGTTCCACCGGCAACTGCCAGTGATTGCTTGGGCTGGGCATGCTCTTGGCTTTGGCAGCCAGGGATTTGGGAAGTCCCTTTGGCTTGATACAAGCCTGAGGATTCTTGGCTTCCCCGGCTTCGCTCTCTTCCACCTTCAACTGAATGAACTTGATCATGAGACGGTGTTCCATTCGGGTGCTCTTCTGGTAGTGACTCATGAACCATTTCACCCACTCCGGGTCTGAGTGCCATACTTCCTCGTGGGATTTGCCCAGATGGGTTTTCCCAAACGTCACTGGGGTGTCCTTGATGTCGATCAGCTTGAGACCATCGATTGTCTCCTGGTCGGCTGCTGGAATCTGTGCCTGGGCTTTGGAAAGGCGCTGATTCCACGTGCTCATGGCTGCTTGCTGAACAGACCGGGGACTTTTCTGCACGGTTGTTTTGAGGCCAAAAGTTGCTGTCAGCACATTTCTGTGCTTCTGATTCTACCATCGCAGTGCCTACACCTTGAACCTCTGAGCCTTGTGGTCTACTGTTCTCTGGTTGTGGCTTCATGGAACTATTTAAGGCTGGCAAGCTTTCCGCTGTTGTTTTGGCAGGCTCCTGAGTGTCCTGGGCATATGTCTCAGCAGGCTCTGATGAGCTTTTGGGCACGGGTGCAATCTGAAACAACATGTTCATGTCGATTAGATACAAACCTTTTGACGACAACTTCAGGGGAATTTGGCAATCATGTTTTGGCATGATGAGGAGATCCCTTTCCGTGTCTATCATGGCACCCAATGCGCGCAAAAGCGTGTTGGAGATTAAAAACGGAGTTGATCCTTCAACCACAGCAATCTTGAGGTTCATGCCCGCCACAGGTACAACCATGGCATGTGAGGCCTTTAAGGTGCCCTGATTTCCAAACCTGAACACAACATCACATGAACAACGTTGCACTTGTTTCCTGACTTTCGGGTCCATGGCATTGAGAAAACTGGTCACATGATTATTCCCCATTACGGTCTTAGTAGCCCCAGTATCTATTATTCCCCATGAGTCATGCGTGGCAAACATTGCATCGGCTGCGGAGTTGACAGTGGCTGGGATTGGACTCCTCACTGGTGAAAACTTTCGGGAACTTTCGCTTCTCAGGTGGCTCACGGTCGGTTTGGAGGCAAAATGCCTTTCTGTCATATTGCTCGGGCACAAAATGTGCTCATTGGTCATACTTTTGGACTTGCACGGGCTCGGATGCTTCGTCTGCGAACGGAGCTTCGCTTCAATCCTGTGCACGAGTGACTTTACCCCAGAATTAGAACTATTGTTACCCTTAACATAATTCCTAATTCTCTCCCTTATGTCCCTCATGTTCTTGGATTGGCAGGCTGGCTGTGAGGATGTGCTTAAACATTCAATTGAAAAAACTGTCTGTACAACATTTGAGGCTGCAATCACGGCGTCCTGTTGGTTTTCCTCAGACACCAAAGGGAGATCCATGAACTCGGCTGCCATCACTTGGTCAGATCCAGTTGTCGAAGAGGCAACCGAAAGAGTCACTGCAGCGGATTGTGACGTCCCTGAATTGCTTGCGGGTCGGGAGGGGCATTCCCCTTTCCAGTGGCCTTTGCGACCGCACAATCTACAGTGGCTTTCCAGGATTCGCTGCTGCAAACTCTTTCTACCCCAGTTGGATCGGCCCTTGGCCTTGCCTTTGCCAAACTTGGATTTTCCCTTTCCGATTGGAAAAAAACCTCTGGCTCGAAACTTCTCACTGAGCTTCTTGCGGGCTTCGACATACGACGTGTATGCCGTGGAGAGTTCATCATCAGACTGAAGCAACTCACTGGCTGCTGCTTCGTAGTCAGCCACAAATGCGGCATCATTGTCACCTTCGGCAAGCAGTGTTTCGATCATCTCGTCCTCATCAAAATCCTCGTGGTAGACTTGGTGTACCTGGTCATCCATGTCACCTGAGGTCTCTTGATCTTCCGTCAGCAAAACGTTTGAGTCATACACCTTTGTCTTGACTGTCTTGCGTCCTTGTCCGGTCATCTCCTGGAAGAAAGAGGTTCCGAGCATTCTCACTGCCTCTCGAACACGGCTGATTGTCAGTTTTCCGTCCAACGATTGGTCGGAATCCAGGATGATTCGCTTCTTGTCCTCGCTCGTCAGCGATGCTCCCCGAAGCGTTATGTACGCTTGGAGATCTTCCATCTGCAGTTTCTGGCTTGCAAGCTTCGACCAGAGCACGTCTGCACGTGCTAAGTATGAGTCATGGCTTTCATCGGCTTGTTGATTGCACTGATACAAAGCTTTCTCCGCATCTGAAAAACGACGTTCAAGGCCTGTTTGGCCCCAGTGTCCTCCGAGGTGTTCGATGAGCTTGTGTACTGACTTGGCCTCATTCGTGCTTAACTCAGTGTGGTGCAGCTGCAACTTAGCAAATGCAGAACCTGACGTATTCAGAATGAGCCTAGTAACAAGCTCTGAGATTCTATTCGGAGGCCAAACTGTCAACACCATTTGTACCTTTTGTTGGTACATCTGCAGATCATCCTTCGACGGGTCAAAACTGGGCACTAGCGAAGCTAGTTGATTGGAGATGTTCCCCTGACCATCTCCTCCAGAGCTCTCTGACATGACTGCCAATCCAGAGATGAAAACTTGGTCTCACCTTCTAAGAAACCAGTCAAATCACCAGTGGTAGCCCCGGATACCCCCTGCTTCACGCAAGGGGCTCCGCTACCAATGTCAATTGGCAAGCGGATTCTATTCCAACACCACTTCCACCAGAAAGCTGCGGCCTCGCAGCAATTTTCCCCAGCGCACGCCTCGTGCGAAGCAGCCGTTCCACGGCTTTGTAGAACCAGGCCGTCCACGACCAAAACAGCCAACCGTATGGCGCCAAAGGTGTAACCCTCCCACCGCACAACCGGCTCGCCTGAGCCATACACCTTTGGAACACTCAAGTCTGGGACCTGGCAGAATTATTTTAACAGGCATTAGTGGTTTATACAGGCAAGTGAAGGACCGGTTGGATGGGAACCCTGGCATGCTTAAGGGATCAGAAGTGTACATTTCACAATATATATATATGTACATATATATATATACACACACACATATATATATACATATATATATATTTTGAAAATGAAAAAACATGTATATTGTATATGTCTATGTACATGTATATGTATACATTGAAGATACCATGTGATGGTCGTAGACGTAGACGTTTCAAAGCTCACAGTATTTGTTTGATTCCTACCGGGGAAGTGGTCAGGTCTATACCACCTATAAAGATGGAGATTTGGGGGATGGTTTATGACATTGTTTTACCATGTTTTACCCATACTGAACCTGATGTAGATGTAGTATAGAGTTGGACCATCACCAATACAAACTGTGAGACATTCCAAGTCCAGGCTCGGCTCCGATGCCTTATTTTGGTGAGGGGCAAATTTGTTGCGCTATTCCCCATTGTATGATTGATTTAGCATATTTTATACATCATATCCCACATATGTGACATGTAAAGACCATAGGATCCTCGAAGTTTCCGTTCCATCCATTTTTCACATGGTCGCAAGGTTGGAATCCTTTCGCTGATGTTCAAGAGTGATTGGCGCCATGCGCATGTGAGTGGGAAGCTCAAGGGGACCAGGACGATGATCCTTGATTTCTCGATTCTTTAGATAATTACTGTACTTTTTTTTTGGGGAAAATGATGAGAAACCATGTGATTTCCGGATGTTTGATTTTTTTTTTGGAAAAAAAACATATGATATACCATATATGTATATATATAAATTGTATAGATATTAAAAAAAACAAAACCGTCGTTTTCCCACATCCCAGCCACGTTGACCAGAGGGTCAAGCGCTGCGCCGACGCCAAGGACTCAACATGTTGCTGCAGTCCTGTCCAGTGGGAGCCTAAGCTAAGAACCAGCTGGACCAGGTGGAATCTACAGCAGTTTCATGTGCTAACATATACCAAATATATACCAAATATATACCAAATATATACCAAATATATCCAAATATGCAGGTAAGTAGCAGACACAGGTGTGTTTCTGGAAATTTGGATACATCCACTTAGAGTGACCGAAAGCTATCCAAGGCACCTATGCAGGATGGCTTACCAGTGAGGGGCCCGGGACTGTCGGTGGCTAACCATCAGATGGGGCGTCCCAAAAAATTGGGGATAGCCTCTGGTAATTTAACAGTTTGCCATGGAAAATGGATGAACATGGCCCATTTACAGATGATTTGCTCATTTGGTGATTTTCCATAGAGGTTCCCTCAAATCCAGTGGCTTTTCTCACAATGTTTGCCATTTTCTTGATGGCCATTGGGGTAGATCCAATCTTCAAAAACCGCCTCAAGTTGTGGATGAAACATCCAAGTCCCAGAAATTCAGTCCAAGTCCGACCTTGATGGCTTCAGGTCATTTTCCTTCCCCACGAATTGATGGTGTACAGAGGCGCTTGCTCGTGGGAGGCTCAGAAATCGATCATCCCAAAGTCCGTGTGACCATGGCTTTGCCGCGTGCTTCAAAATGAGTAATGTGAGTGTCCCTAATCTATGGCCATGGAAGAATGGGGAAAGCCGATTTTCTCAAAAGCATTGGGGTTTTGAGATGGATAACCACTTATTATCATTTGTTGTTGACTTAACCACCAGCAAATCATCAAGAATCACTAATCATCACATCATTTATTTGGATTTTATTCGCGATGCAACAAACCCTTGGGTGACCTTTTTTACTGACACCAGAACATATAGAAATCCTATGAAATCGTGCCTGAGTGAATTCCCCACACCTGACACCCGGTCTCCACCCGCTGCGAGGCTGTACCTGGGGGATGCCACTGCGATACAGGAGGGCTTCATTGTGAGGGTTTTATAGATCAGTCTTCAATCGTTTACTGTATGGGATTATGATGGATTATGAATCGTAATCCCATGATCGCAATCTTCAATCAGGTCTGAATCTTCCGCAGAATCCCATATTTTGAGGAGAATTTAACTGGGATTCCATTGCGGAGTAATTCAAGGTCTGGGGAATCACCTATGACAACAGCATGGTGGAAGAATAGAGACAACAACTAGCCATGAAGACCAGGGGAACAGGGTGAACTCGACCCATAGTCCTACATGCATATGCACACACACACACATATATATATAATGTATGTATGTAGTCATTAATAGAGGCATCCCAGAGTAGATAGAATATCGAAATTTCAACAAATCACCGAAAAAATGGTAATATGTTTGAAAATCCCATATTCTATCTGCTTATTAGTTAGTTGCGCACATAAACACACATATTTAGTTAGATGATGTTAGATAAATATCCTACGCAAATGTGACGAACGCTGACCAAAGGGGGCCCCTGATTCTGACCATTGCAGGACTTCACGGTGGCTTTGGAGTTAGCGGGGCATTTTTTTGAGGCGTGGAGAGGGGTTGATCGAACCAGGAAAGGCATTTTTAAACGGATCGAATTTCGTTTCTCCAACATCGTGATCCTCAGGATATCACTATGAAATATATTATATTATATTATATTATATTATATTAAATTATATTATATTATATTATATTATATTATTATATTATATTATATTATATTATAGTTATATTATATTATATTATATTATATTATGTTATATTATATTATAAAATAAAACCATCGTGAAGATAAACTGATCCTCAGATAAAATGCCATCGTTGATGATGACGACACCTCGTATTGATATTGTCTCATGTATTTTTCCATTGAGCGATTATGGACAATGACCACGGATGACCGGTGGTTTCCCATACCATTTTCATCCATCTTTGATCTGCGTATGGAACTGGGCATTTGAACCCTACTACGATGAAACAGCTTTTGTTGGTTTGTTTGCACAGCATTTGGTAATTTTTAGGTATGAATGCTCCAATCTTTGGGCCGTTTGAGGTTTCCAATTTTGACCCAAACCCTGATTTGAGATTTTGTTTATATCTTTGACTATCTACGCATTTGCATGTGTATCTGCATTTGTATTTCTATGACTGTGCATATCTGTAGGCAACCACTATGTATATGATATCATATTACATCATATTATATCAAATTATATCTATTTAGTATTACACATATATACATACATATATATATATATTTATATATATATGAGATATGTATAAAATGGCACATCTATTATGTATCATAACATATCATATGTTAGCATATCATAGCTTGTTACAGCCACCGAGTCCATCGTCCAGGCGGAAGGCGACTCGTCCAAAGAGACGACCTTTGGAGAAGGCTCCGAAAACGGAGATTTCCTGAATGGCAATGGGATTTAATGGGTGATTTGATGATGATTTAATGGGATTTAATGGGATTTAATGGGATTTAATGGGGTTTAATGGTGATTTAGTAGGATTTAATGGTGATTTAATGGGATTTAATGGGGTTTAATGGGGTTTAATGGGAATTTCTGATTAATCTGGGTAAATTAGATCGTTCTCCCTCACTGTTCTCCCGAGCCCTGGAAATCATAGTTCGGATTCGGGAAGTCGTCCCCAAATGGGCCAACTATTCAGGTTAGTGAGATATTATAATTTGCCCAGATACATATGACATATGACATTACAGACATGTTTGGTGTACTGTATATAAAATGGTTTCATACTGATGATAATGATAATTCATAATAATGACAATGATAGTAATGACATGATAATGATGATGTAACAATAATGATGATAATAATAGCAACAATAATAATAATGACAATAGTAATAGTAATAATAACAATAAGAATGATAACAAATAATGATACGAATAATAATAATAAATAATTGATAATTAACAGTAATAATAGTAATACTACTACTACTACTAATAATAATAATAATGATAATAATAATTAATAATAATAATAGTAATAATATATAGCAATAATAATGATAACACATAATAATAACAATGATAGTAATGAAAACACATAATAGTAAATAAACATAAACCATGATAAGAATAAGTAATAATAGATATAACATTTTCACCAACTGGACATGTTACATGTTGTCAACCTTGGTGGGCTCCATTGGAGTCCAGACCCGACAGGCCGCATAGGTTTGGCGTACTTTGAATGCGAATGCACCTTCAACTTGGCTCTGTGTCGCTGTGCCCAAACATCTTAAAATGACGCCTTTGCGGTGACATGGATGGGGTGGACCTGACATGCCAAAAAAAATGAAGTTACCCTCTGGTAAACAATTACATAACTATGGAAAACCACCATGCTATCAATGGGTAAATCCACTATTTCGACTGGGCCATTTTCCATAATTACCAGAGGGTACACTATTTTATCACGAATAGATGAAGATGTTCCAACATTAGTTTTAATGGCCCTCGTTATTTTCACTTTTTTTTCCAAAAAAATAATGCTCATAGATTGGGTAGAGAAATACACCTGTTCGATGGGTGACATTTGACTGTTTCATCAGCAGACATTTTCATACAGTTTAAGCATCCTCAGATATGCATAGACATGGGATGATGATCTTCAACGACTTTCAGTTAAACCACCAGCCATTGTCGTTGCTGGAATCACGCCTTTGCCACTCATGACAATGCCAATTACATCCAATTACCCTATGTTCCAGCTCTCAATGGGGTGTGACCAGGGTTACAAACCAAATACACTACTACAATTCTGATGTTGTCATATCCAATCTTTTGGTTTGTCTTGTTGGTTACCCTCTGGTTATTTAACAGTTCGCCATGGTATAGATGGCCCATAGAAATAGATGGTTTACCTATAAAAAATGGTGATTTTCCACGGCTATGTTAAATAACCAGAGGCTATCATTAGCTATTGGATAATTTATGAATCTCAATCCAAATTAGTGGTGAATCTAACTATAGTTGAACATCTAACCTACAATCATACTATGGTGGATAATATATCATACTATTATAACCCCATTTTCTGTATCTCTCCGGTCATCCAACATGACTCAACAGGTGGACACAACAGGGGGCCTTGGGGCCTTGGGGCCCAGGTCAGCTACGCTCCAAGAGCTACGCCGGGGCGCTGGCGAATCTGGAGAAGCTCTGCGAACGCATGGAGGAGATTTGATGGTGATTTCATGGTGATTTCATGGTGATTTAATGGGAAAAAGATGGAGGAACTTCATGGAAAATCATGGAACACATGGTGATTTCATGGGATTTCACCAAGAAAAAATGGTGAGTTCATGGAATTTCGTCAACAACAATGGTGAATCGGATTTAATGGGGATAGAATGAGGATCTATAGGGATATACTCAATTATGAACATTGGCTAGGACCAAAGTTTTTTTGGGTGATTTTGGGAGATTTGTGAGTTCTCACATGATTTTTTTGGTAGATTTTGACTCGACATATATTGAGTGATGGTCAGTGATGGTGTCAAACTGATAGGTCCAACGATATCCAACGCTCCCAAATTCAAGATGTGCTATTTAGGTCCAACAATATCCAACAATATCCAACAATATCCAACGCTTGCCAGAAAACCCCACATCTTTTGAGCATTCGAAAAAACGAGCCCGTCTACGCTGAAAAGAGTTTGGTGAAGTCTCTGCTCATACAGACTACATCGAGCTCTGAGAGGTGACCAATATCCCGGAATTGGAATTGAGGGACAGAATTGCAAGATTATATATATGTATAAGCATGTATTATCCTGATAATATTTATATGCAAAATGATGCAAAATGTATTTGAATGTATTTTTGATGATTTACTGAAAAACATTGTTTCCTCACAGATTCAAGCAGCAAGCTTTTCCAAGTCGGAAATCAAGCAATTTGATACTAAGTAATCATTCTAATCTTCATAGAAAATCAGTGAACCATCCCCTATCCCAACTCAGCAGTCATGGGTGAATCCTGCTGGAGCAGAAATCAGCGAGGAGATGGAGATCTGCGCAACAGCCATGGGTCTGGTCTGGTTTCTCTGTGGCATTTGTCATCTTGCCCTGGACAGCGCCTCGGCAAAATGCTGCGTCCAGCGCTGCTGTGATCATCAACTGGACACAACTCAGTTGTGTTGAGTTGATGGGTATCAATATTCTAGACTACCCTATGGTTATTTATATAACATAGCCATGGTATAGATGACCCATAGAAATAGTTGGGTTACCTATTAATAGCATGGTGGATCTTTCCATGGCTATGTTAAATAACCAGATGGTATCGACATTGGTTGATTTGAGTTGTTTTCTTCATAATCTGATAATCATCACACATTTTGGTTTATTTATCCTCCAGTAAACTATATAACAGTTTGCGAGAGAAACCATGGCCTACAGCTAGTTAGTTCGAGGATTTGCGATTTTAAAACTGTATCAATTACCAGAGGGCATTGTTTGTCATAACCATCTCACAATCATCCCGAATCATCCCAATAATAATCTCAATGCCTCTGGTAATCAAACATGGCGATGAAAACTCCACCATTTATATCCATTTATAGATGATTTCCTATCAAACCCTTCATTTAGTTCGAGGATTTTCTAGCCACGTTTGATGACACCGGCGTGACTAAGCAATTCCCAAACTTAGATCATCTATTGGTCGATGCCAGGTGCCACGGAACAGTTTGCCAAGGAGGCTTTCTCTCGTTGCGCCCTGAGATCGGTACTGGGTCCTGAAATAAACAATTGGCAGCGAGTTGGTTGATGTTGGTTTCAACTTTTTTCAGCTTAGATTCATGGATGTTTTTTTTTTTAAACATGTTTTTGCCAAGATGGGGACACAGCTCGATGTTTTGAGGTTCCTATTCTTATGACACTGCCTATGTGGATGACTTCCTCCTCCGGAATGGCAGCCAGATGAGTCAAGAGGCTCGACAACTCTTAGCTTCAGAACGTTTGGTTCAAGTAGGGCGGCAAGAGTTTGAAACCGATTGGTGGTTTCAACATTTCAAAATCTTGATGTTTGCCGGAAAGAAGTCTGTATGCTGATATCCCCAATGACTTTCATACTTTTTTGAAAAGGATTGAAGGTGAAGCACCAACCAAGCAGTTTTGAGATTTTGTTCGTTCACTGGCAGGAGGATCGACCGGAGAAGTGCGAGTCTGAGCTGAGTTTACAGTCCGATGTGCAGAAATATTCGTGATGAGACTTGGTGGAGTCCTTTAAGACTATTTCATATAGATCATATAGGTTAATGGTTTACTTTCTTTCCATAGATGGGGGGGGTATATATAATTATATACTAAGTATATATATATATATATTGTATGTATATACCCAGCTTCAAACCGAGCTTTTAAACATCAGCGTCACAATGTATCCAAGATTAATATTTTTTTTGGGGGAATTTGCGATACCAACCTACTGAGCTTTGAGAAATCTCCAAGTGCTTCAGTCTTTGTTGGATGGTGTACCATCGGTCTACCCATGATTGTTAGGGTTTCCTGTCCCCATTTCATGATTTTTTGATATTATTTCTTTGATTCTTTTACTGCTTAGGCCGCGACCCCTTGGTTGGTGGCTCAGTGGCTGAGATCTTTTCTGGCCACTTTCCATCCAAGCATGGGATGCTGGTCCTCAATGAGTTTTCATGTCGGGGGCCAGACTCAAAAAGACACATTTTTGTTGGACCTGTTTTTTTGGATAGCACTGCATCTGAGGTGGACCACCTGGCAGGGAAGAGGAGGGCAAGGAAGATCTTCCCACAGTGGTTTTTGGGCATCAATGGATTCGTTGAGGGAAAATTGAAACCGGAAACCATGTGGTTTCCCATGAAGTGTGGCGGGTTTTCCTGAACCATTTTCCTGAAGCCTCAAACCATTGATTCGTTTCACCTGATGGGCATATGATTTTTGGGCATCGACGGAAGGTTTTGATCTACCCCCATGTCGGATTTTGCTCGGATGAAAATAAGATGAAATAAGCCGGCCGTTGTTCAATGATTGACGCCGCCTGTTGAACATGAAGAAATGGATCTTTACTGCTACGCTCTGGTTTATTCATTAACTTAGCTAACATCACCACTTTAAGTTACGGTAAATCACGATAAATCCTCGAACTAAATGGACCACGGCCTCATAGCAAACTGTGATTCACATTATCAGAGGCTATACCCTCTCGTTTGATCCCACTCAATCCGCTTCATATTAAATCCTCTGAAATTCTATTAATTCCCCCAAAAAAGCATCTAAAATCCTCTAATTAAGATCTTATAAAATCCTATAAACATCTTCTAAAGTCCTCTAAAATCCCAAGATAATCCTGGATTACCATACCAGTTACCGGTTCCCCTACCCACGACTTCAGGTTTGCTGCCTGCAGCTATCCAGCGACAAAGACTCGCAAGGTCCGGAGATTGGGACTTTATTCAGTTTCATGGGGATTTCGTTGGGATTTCACAGGGGGATTTTACAGAGATAACAACTTGGACGTACCGTTGTGGAAGGCGATGGAATTGCGTCCTATCGCCCAACATGTTTTGTGAAAATACCACGACAGGACTCCTATTTATTGTGTATACTATATATTATAACATTATAACTAACTGTAGATTTCTATATTTCTATATTTCTATATATCGGTACCTAGATCTATATATTATGTATGTACAATACTTGCATATACCATGCAATATATATATGTATATATATATATGTGTATGGGATCCTGTACTTGTGGTGAGCGCGCTGGCCTCCAGATGCTGAAAACACACAGAGTCGCAGTGCCAGGCTAGGCGAATTCCGGTTATAAATGGAGGCTTTGATGGAAAGATCCACGAAAAAAATTGGGAATTTTCAATTGGTCAACACGGCTTGCTGAAAAATCCATTGTTTAGTTGGATGATTTTCCCAGCTATAAACCTCCATTTAGTTCGGACATTTTCCATTGCCACGTTTGATTGCCGGAGAGTAAATGCACGCAATTGTTACTTAACTGTGAGCTGATAGTAGCTATACCTTGCAGACCCAAAAAATAAAACCATCCAAATGAGTCCCGTGAAACTTCGAATCAACCGTGCTGTGAAAATCAGAGTTGTTGGTGTTTTGAAAATCCTGGTCTCTTTTAAATCATCGCTTTTGCTTAAATCCTAAAAATTGAGGATGACATGATGACATCCTATAATTTTTATTGGTTTGAATCCCGGTTGATCATGATAGTCATTCAAAAAAGATTTGAATCATCAAAATATCTATAAATATCTGGATCATATCATATCATATCATATATCATATATCATATATCATATATCATATATCATATATCATCTATCATATATCATATATCAGATCATATCTGGATCTAACAATGTAAGTGGTTTGAAACTGCTTTGAATCCCCCAAAACGGAATCCCCCAACAACCAGCCACAGCTTTCTGGGCCTTGTCAACGAGGCGGTTCCTGAGCGCATTGGCGCCAATTCGCATCAAGGTGCCCGGCGATGGTTTCCTATGGGTTTCCCATGGCTTTCCCATGGGTTTCCCCGGGAAAAAATCGGAAAGATGACCATCTTATAGCTGTAGAATCTGGGAGTACGGGGTAATGACTTAGTTTGAAGGTGGATACCATTTTATACCTGTTTTTAAATCTTTTTTGTTGTTGGATGATTTTGGGATCCAACATGATCCAACTTTTTTTTTTTAAAGGACGCCCCAAATGTTCTTGGCCACATTTTGGGAGGGCTTAAGATACGGTTGTACCCCCATTTCGAGTGAATTTGGATGCTGAGGAAACTTGGGAGCCTGGACATGGTGGGATAGATCTCGATATACTTTTCTCAAATATTGGGGCGAAGATCAGCAATTGCCGCAATGATTCGCTTTGAAATTTGTTGCAAACTACACGCATATGCAACCCGTCTACATCCAGCAAAACTGCGGTAATTTTGTCACCCAAGATGCGGGCGTCACATGGGGATCCAAGACGAACATAGGGAGATGTTGATTCGACCTACACTAAGGAAGTTTGGCAGGTAGCGCTGCAGACCCCCCGCCAGCGCAAATGAGTGCTCCTGCCCCAAAGCCCGCAATGCCTGCGGACAACCCAGGGCCTGACCAGCTCATGTTGTCTGTGCTTGAGATGCAAAAGCAACAGATGCAGCAGCAGACCATTCTCCAGCAGCAGCTCTTGCGTCTCCAAGAAGCGCAATCTTCTCCTCCCAGCAGCCTTGCGCAGAACTTCCGAGCGCCTGTGCCCGCTCGGAGCAAGAGCCGACAGAAGGCGTCAACCCCAGCAAGTGTCCCTTCGACGCCAGCTAGCGCTGCAGCCCCAAAGCAGAAAGCCAAACGACCTGCAGCAGGCAAAGCAAAGGTGAGCAAGACTGGGCGCCGTGTGCGTGCAGGCTCCCTTGCCAAGCCAGGCCCGAAGACTAAGCCAGGCCGGTCTGAGTGACTACATCGGCTAGCCGGTTGGATGTCAGCAGCTGTGGAAAATTTGATTTGGGCATGCCTTTTCCAACTCTGCCGCTTAGCCTTTCTGTCGGGCCTGTGCCTTTGCATGCTTCGGCTGAATGTGTCTCTGGCATATGCAAACTTGGAAAGCGCAGGGATTTTGGAGAGTTTGAGGTTGGCCAGAACTGCGCTGACTGAACTGGCAGAGTCCTTAGCAACCAATGCCCGCCTTGCAAGCACTGCTGCTGAGAGCTACAGCGTAGCTGAGCTGCCCCTTTTCACTTCGATGGGTGGGTTTTCCCATGTTGCCATCGATGCTCTTAGTCTAATTGCCAATTTCTGGCCACATGCCAGACCAACTTTGCAACAGATCCTCTTGTAACTTGTTTTGCTTCCTTTTGGCGTTTTATTTTGACTTCCTTCAACTTTGTGATATTGGTTGCTGCGCAATTCATTGCCATTCAGAGGTTCAAATCCAATTGTCCATATTTGTAGGCCACACTGCAAACCAACTCCTTGTAGTGTTACCAGCTCTGGCGCAAACCGCGCTCAAGCCAGTAGAAGGTGGCGGTGGCCAACGGAGGAAAAGAAACTGAGTTACCAGTTGGAAGAGACAGAACAAATCTTAACGTGTAACTGACCGGACCCTACTTGAGAGCTGTGGTCTCGGCGTTATACGTCACCAAGGACACCAGTGAGTCCAGACAAGAAAACCCGGAATTGAACCTTGTCTTGTTTAGAGCGCTAGGCTCGCAGCCTGGCCCTATACACACCTTACTGATACTTTCCTTAAAAAAAAAATAGTTTGTCTAATTTTCTCAGATGACAGCGCACAGAGGCAAACGACCTCTGCGTCGATCTTGGAAGCGCAGAGTGCGCAGATCTTTCTATCGCAAGTTGAATTGCATGATTGCTTGGTGTAGCTTCTTGTTGCAACGAATTGTAAGTTGTGTCTTCACATGCTTGGCCTCTCTATCCATGTGGTTATTCACGTCGCAGGCTACGTGCGCTGCTGACTGTAAGTTGCCTCTGCCTATGGCTAAGCCTCGTGGTCGACCATGCCTCCCTGACATGTCCGGTGTTGATGTCTTGACATTGTCAGAAAAGGAGCTAGTCGATCGCATTGTTGGTGCTTTGTATACATGTGGTGACCAGGTGCACATGCCTCCACATGTCTGGGACACGTTGGCGAGCCAGTTTTCAGACAGGCTTTCGTTGTCTGAGAACAGTGCTGTCAGCCAATGTGTGTTGCGTTGTTGCATTATTTGTGTCGTTGCTTGCGGTGACCCAAGCCTGGCAAAGATGCTTTCCCACCAGCTAGGCTTGGTGACCCGTGCCATGGTTGCTTGGATGTTGCCGCATGACATGAAAACTAAAAAACAGACCAGCTTGGAGTTTGACCACTTGCTTCACATGTGCGGTTGCGTTCGGTTGTTCTTGCACACACGTTGGCAGGCTACTGCTGGTTGCAAAAGAACAAGATGGGCAAAAAAAAGGCTGCAATGCGTCCACCCTGACGTGACAGCCGCCATGTTCCAACCAGGGCAGCTGACAACAGCTAATGTGCGCTCTTGTGTTGTTTTCTTGTCCACCCAACTTGAGTGTAAGCAAGGCGTTCCCCTTGACCATGGTTGCTTGTACTTGCTGTGCTCTTTGCGTGGCTGTTACCTTGGAAGCACATCTGGTGATCGTCGCGCCTGGCGTTGCTCCATGTCGGCGCCCATGCCACGGTTTTATGAGCACTTGCATGACATTCAGTTAGTGAGACGGTCAGCTAGTTATGCTAAACATTTGCGGAAGACTAAGATATTCCACAACATACATCTAGGTGATTTGGCAGTATGGGTCGTAGCGGTGTCGGATTTGCAAAGGGTCCGTGCCTTGGAACAGTGCCATTTGCGGATCGGCCATTGGCCAGCAAACAGCCAATCTACACAGGCCCCCTCCCAAAAGCCAACAAGACATAGTGTAGCTAGTCGTAAGCGAAATAGACGTCCGTTACCACGGTTCCGGCGAACTACTGAACTCGGGCAACAGGCAGCCCGGCACTTGCATGTAGTCCACAACCAAGCACAAAAAATTGTAAGAATTGCAGTTGGTTGCAAGGATTCATTGCAGGATGCCAAATACTTGCAACAAGCCTTCTTCATGCCTTTCCACAAAGCTTACCAACACGTTTTGGCGCATCGTCGCGCAACCTTTGGCCAGTCTGGGCCACTTGATTTGCGAGCTGCATGCCTCAAACCGCTTTTTGCTTGTTACCTTTGCAATACCAAAGATGTGTCGTGGGATTCTATCCGGCAGCGCTGGGGGCTGGGTTCAGAACCAGCTGGTTGTGAAGCTGTGGTTGCTCTCCGTACTTTGCTTGCGCAACCATCATCCCGCTTGCGGGCCAAAGGCGTGAAGGCATGCGATGCCTGGCTGAGGCAACATGGTTTGCCAGGAAGCAAAAGAGTAAAAATCAGATGGCCTTCAGCCTTGCCTCGTTGTGTGTTCAAAGCATGTTTGGAAGATGTTCGCAGAAACTTGAGGAGTGTGACTTCCCCCTTACTGTCCAGTTGGTGGACCCAGAATGTGCAAGCTGTAGTGCCACGGCGAAAAGCTTACACGTCGAGGTGGAAGCACATTCAAGCATGTCGTAACATGAGGGATGCCGGGTTGTTTCACATGCCGCTGGAAGCGTTGCAACTGACCCCATCTGACGCTAGACAAATGAAGCTTTGTAAGTTGTATTGGAAAACCCCCATGTTAGAACCCCCCAGGGTTGCTGCCGTGCATGCCATGCTTAGTGTCAACAAATGGTTGCAAGCGCTTCCGCGCCCTGGTGGAGCCACTTGGAAAAGACATATTCAAGGCTGGCTGTGGTCACGTGCGAAAAGTGAATGCAATGATTTTACCCAGCACTTGGCTTATGCCGAGAAATTGACAGTGCCACAAGGCCACGTTGCTGTTCAAGAAGACAAAGACAAAGCTGCTTGCTGGATCATGCCTGTGACAGTTTATCACAAGCTGCTTGTCCTCATGGTTAACCAAGATAAACATCACTGGCTTCCCCACAAAGGTCTCATTTGTGATATTATTGAAACCTATAGAGCGCAGCACGAACAGCGGCTGCCGCCACACCTCCAACCGTTTGCTTTGCGCAGCCGTTGGCGAAAGTGGCAGCTTCCATACATGTACATCAATATCAAAACCAAATGTTTTGAGAGTGGTGTAGGACGTGTTTGTATTAAACCTTCGCATGCATGCTGCCGCCGTGTTGTTAGTTGGGCTGCTCACCCGTGCCGTTGGATGTATAAACAGAATGCAAAATCACTTGAGGCTGTTGTTCGGCTTTGGGGCAAAGGGTTTGAAACTGCTGATTTGTTTTCGGCGGTGAAAGACTTGCGGGGTGCTGTTGCCCAACTCGAACACCAACACTCTTTCACATGTGCTTGCTTTCGCTGCGGTGCCCCTAAGCAGCCGCTGTGCGCGTGGGTTGGTGACGCGGCCCAACTTTTTGAAGAAATTTCCAGACATGAAGTCCTCCATCGCCTGCGAAAGTTGATAACTGAACTCCAGAATACTTCAAATGCTTTTGGGGTTGTCACAAAGAAGAGTCGTAAGCTACATTTTTGGTTTGCCAGAAACAACTTCAGACCATCTCAGGGTGCAACGCTCCACCGCTGGGACGATATAATCACCATTACGGATCTTGCCCTTGGCCAAACATGCGTTCAAGTTGGGCCATGTGTGTATGAGCAGTGCAGAGGAGTTCCTATCGGTGGCTTTCTTTCAAAACAGTGTGCGTCCATTTTCCTCGGTGTGTCTGAACAAGCTTTTGTAGAAAAACTTGCGCGTGATGAAAACAATGGGTGGTGTCCCCCTGGTTTCTCTTTTCAAAACACGGTTGCTGCCACAAGATATGTTGATGACCTTGCACTTGTTTCGACAACCTTGTGCTCTGCTTGCCTCGGTGAGTTGCCCGGCCATATTTATGACCAACCTGTTTCATTTGACGAAACCAAGCCATCTGAACTTGGCTTGCCCTGGTTGGATGTATGGCTCACGTGCAGCGGAGGTGATTTGAATGTACATGCACATGGCATGGAGCATGCATGGCGGAACGAAGCAGCGCTTGGTAGGGTCAGCTTGCCGACCAAGTTCCGCTTGATGCCTTTCCAAGGGCATGCCATGTTAGATGTGAGCTTGCTCAGTGCGATTCTCAATGGAAAGCTTAACCGGCTGCTGTCCCTTGATTTGTCCGCGAACGACATGAAAAGAGCTGTAGAGTGTGAACTCCAAATTTGGTTGTTGCATGGATATCCACTTCAAACGATTTTACACATTTGGCGACGTGGCAAACGTTTCCCTGCTGCAATCACGCATGGCCGGGAAGTATTGGAACACGCTATTCGAAACTGTGGACCGACCGCGTGTGTTCCAATGTCATGCTGAAATTGTTGCTTGTGGGCTATAATTCAGCCAAAATCTTAAGAGTTGTTTGTTGTTCACTTCCTGAAAAATACTTACCCCTAAAACCCCCCCAAAAAGAAAATATATATATATATATACAATAGCCAAACATTGCAGAAATACCGGCTCAGCTCGGGGCCTGCCTACACCGTAAGCGAGAGGTCTACGCGGCCATGGGGAAAGGTGGCTACGGAAAGGGTTGGTCCCGAGGTAGATCCTGGCACCGTAGCTCCCAGTGGCAAGATGGCAACTACTACCATGGATGGCGCAAGCCGGCTTGGCAGCCCGAGAGTCAGCACCATGACTCTTCACTCAGCAGGTTGGCTGGTGGAATGCTGACATCTGCTTGGGATGGTGTTTGCTCTGGAGTGACTGCTGCGGCCTTGAAAGCCGTTGAACATACTGCAGGCGCCTTCTTCAACAAGGATGGCAAGCAGACTGTTGACCAAGGTGCGCAAAGCATCATGGCTTGTTTGGCAGGTAGCGCTGCAGACCCCCCGCCAGCGCAAATGAGTGCTCCTGCCCCAAAGCCCGCAATGCCTGCGGACAACCCAGGGCCTGACCAGCTCATGTTGTCTGTGCTTGAGATGCAAAAGCAACAGATGCAGCAGCAGACCATTCTCCAGCAGCAGCTCTTGCGTCTCCAAGAAGCGCAATCTTCTCCTCCCAGCAGCCTTGCGCAGAACTTCCGAGCGCCTGTGCCCGCTCGGAGCAAGAGCCGACAGAAGGCGTCAACCCCAGCAAGTGTCCCTTCGACGCCAGCTAGCACTGCAGCCCCAAAGCAGAAAGCCAAACGACCTGCAGCAGGCAAAGCAAAGGTGAGCAAGACTGGGCGCCGTGTGCGTGCCGGCTCCCTTGCCAAGCCAGGCCCGAAGACTAAGCCAGGCCGGTCTGAGTGACTACATCGGCTAGCCGGTTGGATGTCAGCAGCTGTGGAAAATTTGATTTGGGCATGCCTTTTCCAACTCTGCCGCTTAGCCTTTCTGTCGGGCCTGTGCCTTTGCATGCTTCGGCTGAATGTGTCTCTGGCATATGCAAACTTGGAAAGTGCAGGGATTTTGGAGAGTTTGAGGTTGGCCAGAACTGCGCTGACTGAACTGGCAGAGTCCTTAGCAACCAATGCCCGCCTTGCAAGCACTGCTGCTGAGAGCTACAGCGTAGCTGAGCTGCCCCTTTTCACTTCGATGGGTGGGTTTTCCCATGTTGCCATCGATGCTCTTAGTCTAATTGCCAATTTCTGGCCACATGCCAGACCAACTTTGCAACAGATCCTCTTGTAACTTGTTTTGCTTCCTTTTGGCGTTTTATTTTGACTTCCTTCAACTTTGTGATATTGGTTGCTGCGCAATTCATTGCCATTCAGAGGTTCAAATCCAATTGTCCATATTTGTAGGCCACACTGCAAACCAACTCCTTGTAGTGTTACCAGCTCTGGCGCAAACCGGGCTCAAGCCAGTAGAAGGTGGCGGTGGCCAACGGAGGAAAAGAAACTGAGTTACCAGTTGGAAGAGACAGAACAAAAATATATATTGGGAATAATAATCCCAACTGACTTTCATATTTTTCAGACTGGGTCGTGAGGCCGTCTCTTTCCGCCTCACGGCTCCACCATAAACAGCCATAAACAGGTGCGCGACGTGGTCATTTGGGGTCGGCCCAGCATCAGCCTGGGATCCCAGCGAGCCCAACGGAGGTGTCTTCCAGGTGAGGAAATCCCCAAAACATGGCAACAACCCTGGTAAAACACTGGCAAAACCATGGGAAAACAATGTCATAGCCATGGTAAGGCCATGATTTTAGTGAGTGTGTTTGAACTTTTTGATGTATTTGTTCTGGGGATGTCAACCACGAATTGAGAAGCTTGGCCTTGGTGGAATATGCGGAAGATATGGATTCACCGTGCCGTAGTGATGTCGTGTGCTGTTGAAATGGCAACCCCAGCAGCGAACACCAGAGTCCGAGTCCCCAGCGGATGATGATCCCAAAAGACAGCCAATGGGCTTGTCTAAGAATAGGGTACCCCACTCCATTCACTGGTTGATTATCGATGAATTCATCTATTATCATCTATTATCTATAATTCAGCCAAATTTAAATTGAGACTATTTTCCCCTTGTAGGTGAATTCGGTTGGATTATTTTCATATATGTTCACCATTTGACCGATATACATCGATATAAGATATTAAATGGTTTCCCATTGATATCAATTGATTTATATATATATATGTCTATATATAAACCATTTGTTTGCCATTGCTGTAAAACCATATTTTTATAATATGGGAAACCATGAAAAAATTGCTATGTATCCCCACCATCCATCCGCGCTTTCCCGGATTTTTCAGGTTGGCCCTCGATTCCACCGGTGCGCTGGAAGCCTCGTACGAGCTTGGCGACTGGGATGAAGTCTTGGATCTGGAGCTTGATTTCCATGGGAAAATATGGGAAAATCTGGGAAAATATGGGAAAATATGGGAAAATCACAATTTTTAATAGGTAAACCATCTATTTCTATGGGAAATTTTCCATGGCTATGTGAAATAACCAGATGGTAGCAGAAAAACTATGCTGATTTTCCATGGGATTTCATGGGATTTATTGGGCCGGTGTTTTCCTAAGTCATGGGGAAAAAAAATTGTCGTCATGAGAAACTCAGCGACCCTGTCGTAGTATTATGTAGTATTGAATAGCCATGATATATCAAAATTTGACACCCATGATACATAAAAAAATAAGAAAATTATGCACCATGGGGAAAATCATCCCGTGATCAAAATATATACCCTCTGGTTATGACTAACATAGCCATGGTATAGATGGCCCATAGAAATAGATGGTTTACCTATTAAACATGGTGGATCTTTCCATGGCGAACTGTTAAATAGCCAGAGGGTATATCAAAATGGGATCCCCCCCCCCATTTCGTGCAAATCCTTGGTTTCGCGGTCAACGATTTGGATGATCATTTTCCCAATGGGCATCCACTGATAAAATCCGTAGGGAAGAATTGTTGAACAGCTCCTTAGGCGAAGCCAAGAATCTATGCCAACCAAGAAAAAAGTGACATCCTATTAAAGATATTAAAGTTGCAAACATATGCAGTTCTAACTTTTCAATCTTTTGTATCTTTTTTTGAAATCTTCTTCTTTCTGGGGATTATTACACACATGAAAATTAGGGAAAAAACGCCATCGAACACGGGGAAATACAGAAAAAACATGGTGATGTTAAGATCAGAAATTGGGGTTCAATCATGAAACATGGTTAATCAGTATGGCAAGGGGAGAACGACCATGGCTGGTTGGTGGTTTTTCATGTTTTTTCGACCTTTCCCTCCCTGCTTACGCAGTCCGGGGGGGGCCTGGTGATCTAAGGCGCGCTTGGACTTCCTGCAGCAACGTGACCCCCTGTCCATGACTCCAGGCGGGGTGTTTCAAACAACAGGATTGTTGGGATGAATTTCTGGTCTATTTCCTATGTGAGGACATATTATATATAGATATAATTATAGATACACATAGTAGATGTATATATTTGTATGATGTCGTATGTCTATTTGTATGTATAGTAGATGTAAAACCACCTCCAGCACGGTGTTTTGCCATGCCCAGGTAATCCACCATCTGGTGAGAACCCAGAAGACAACAACTTCTGAAACTGGGCGGTTGCTTTTGACCATTTCGGGCTTTTTTGGGTGTGTTTCACAACCCACTGAACCCGTTTCACACGTGGCCGTGCTGCCACAAAAATCCATGGCACCCGAGTGAAGAGAACGCGGGAGCGTCTCAAAAAGAACGCGGGATTGTGTGGGTCGTGGGTATGGGTGAAAATCTCAGACCCTTTTGGGCACACATTGTTTTAGAGTTCTGGTTAAACCGTTTGTTTGAGTCGTAGCATCCAAGCATCAGGATCTCGTTCATGGCAGTGATGGCCCAAAGCGATGATTTAACCCCTAAGATTGGTTGGTTAAATACCAAGCATATCAAACATGACGAATTGGTGAGTTTATCAGCATCTATCTTTGAACATAGCAGGCCATACATGGTGCTGGAAGAAAGATAATGCATCTAAAGACCAATATACATGATGCAATCGAAAACACACACACACACATAATCTCAGACAATCTCAGAATATATGATTATATATGTATATATATATATGTATGTATCATAAGATACATAATATATGATAATATATGTATATATATATTTATGTTCAACTGGTTGATTTTCCTTCTATACTGGTCGAGGAGTACAGCTGGATCGCTCACCAATAGCCATCAATCTCCGCAGCTCCTTCGAGCATGAGCCAAGCAGAGATGATTTTTTGCCCATGAATTCGTGGAAGTACACGGGGGTTCAGGTAGGGATTTGCTTACCTTTAGAGTCTTGACCCCCAAAAAAGTTCAGTTCCTGAAGAAGATTCTTCCCGAAAAAAGACCGGATGATTTATGACCTTAAACAATGTGCCCATTTATAATATTTATTACCATTGCGTATTTGTGGGTCCATTTTTTCTTTGGATTCAGAATAAAAGACTTGGTCCATTGGTCGATCTCGATGGACGTGGAATTCGAGTTGTCGCAGCAGTTGCAGGGCCATGAAAGTCAGGTGCGGATGCAGGGATGCAGGGCACCATATGAGGTTTTCCAATCATCCAATTTAGACCATTTTAGTATTGAAACCCATGGTCCATATGGTGACTTGGGAATTCCCCATGACTTAAGAAACCTCCATATCTCATATCTCTCTACATTATTCATGATGATAATGGACATGCATGGAGATTCATGAATGATCATTACTGTATATCAATATATATTTTTTCCCATTTATGTATATTAGTAATACATCCAGTACATTAATTTTCTATAATTGCATATATGGATGTGTATTGATATCCATTTATGTACATTAGTATACATGAATGTATTGTATCAACATCAATATCCATTGATGTTGGTTGAAATCCCAGCGATTTCTTTTTCGGGCGCACCGGCTGGCCCCTTTCCGCAGGTGCGCTGCCTGGCCCTGCTGTCGGATGGAGCGTGGCTTGGCTGTTCCTGCGTGGCCCGGGGATGGGTCAACTGATTTGGGAAGATATGGATTTTATGATGATTTAATGGTGATTTAGTAGGATTTAATGGTGATTTGATGGGATTTAATGGGATTTTAATGGTGATTTAATGGTGATTTAATGGGATTTAATGGGATTTAATGGTGATTTAATGGTGATTTAGTAGGGAGATAGTAGGATTTAATGGTTTTAATATGATTTAAAGCTTGATCTTTAATATGGCAATGATTGGATGCAATGGGGATAGAGAAGGATATTAATGGTGATTTAACCATTGAACGCAAGGGCTTCAATAGGATATGAATTGGGATTTCATGGGATATACATACCCAAGCGTTTTGATATTTTGGTGTGTCAAAAAGTTGAGATTCAACAATTCAACCACTTATTTTTTTGGGTACCCATATTCTCAGCAAAGCCCAAGTCGGTACGGACATGGGGGGACCCAATTTGTGCTATCTTGATAGGGGAAAATGGTGATGAACCATTGCATTTGAGTATGGGTCAAGTTATTTTTTGGATACCTATGGTGATTTTTTTTTCTGTTTTAGTCAGGGAATATCATCCATTCTAAAAGGGTTGATAATTGAAATGGATGTTAAATGGTGGCCCCTGTTATCATTGGTGAACCTGCCGGGAGATCAACATTTGGAACTGGCTTGGGTGGCAACAAGTGGTTTTGCACTATATGGGCCTGTCTGAAAACAGCGGATAGCCACAAAGAGCCATTTTCATAGGGACAATTATGATCTATTTTCAGACCAACCCATGGTTTGTCGGATGTAGGGTGCTTTTTATCTTTGAGAAACAAGAACTTCGGAGAGTGGAACTGTTCGACTGCGACTTGGACTGCGGCATTTTTTTTGTCAGATTCTCTTACTGCTCTGATGATTTGCAATGCAAGGCTGGTGTCTGGCGGACTGGATTCGCAGGCCAGGGGACCTTTTTCACATGTTGAAAAAACACCGAAGGCTTGTCTCCTGGTTGAGATGTAGAACGTATGGAACGTCTCAAACTTGGGTGTCCAAACATACTGCTAAGGATTGGCCATCATTTGTCATTGAACCATGCAAATCTGGGACAACTTTTGAGCCATCCATGCCATGCACTTTTGAGGTCATAATTTGGAGGAGACCAAGCGAGGGAGAAGGCTTTGTCCTGGAGAAGAAGCTCAAACTGCACACGGACTTTGCACCAGCCTCGGTTTCTGCACTTTTGATACAGATCTATCATGATCTATCCACCTCTGTGTCCCCCAAATCACCTAAAAGATATAATCCCCCATATTATGAAATCATATAGCCATCATATAGCACGAATCACTAATCTACCACAATGATGTGAAACATATCAGGTAATACCGGTATACCATTTCAGTTTGGACCTGAGGTGTTCACTTTGGCTGCGTCGCACTCAGAGAAGGGCTCTTTCTACTCAGGGTCCAAGGAGAGCCCAGGGAGAAGATTTCACGGGGATTGGGGATGTTTCATGGGATATGTATAAATTATATATATATATATTATAGACTATTGAGATAAGTCATAGTTTTAAAGACCAAACAAGAAGCGGCACGCCAGGAATTGCGATTTATCAACCAAACCAGGAGAAGACATTTTGAGAAACTGTCATATACAATTGTACACCCAGCTATTACAATGGGATGTATTAGGATAGTGTAAGTGTCTATATCCTCCTATCTATCTATCTATCTATATATATATACATATCATATATATATATATATACATATCCTCTATAACTGGGTTATAAACGCCTGGCTGTCAACTTGCGAGTTGTGACGCCGCGTTTTTTTTTCGTTTCCATGTGATTGATTGGGTGAGGACAGAACTGCTTTCAAGTGCGATCGCGAGGGCAATCCTTGCTCGAGCCTCGGAGTGAACAAAAAAACCACTGGAATACAGACTGGAATATAGACAGTAGAAATCCCAAAAACCTGAAATTTCCTGAGGTGTGAAAGAGAATCCAACAGTCCAACATGAAATTTTGAAAGCAACAGCGCGTTGTGACACGGCTGAGGCATTCAATTCCAAGGTCATGAAGGGTCATGAGCCCAGAGAGGTTTGTTGATGTTGGTGGTTTCAATTATAGCTTGAAAACATATGGGTGGTAATTACTAACAATCATGAAGATGCAAGCAACAATACGGCGAATATACTCTGATTGGTGGATTCTGTTGCTATTTGGGCTGAGACCGGTGTGCTCCATCGTAGAAATTGGTGCCAAGGCGCGCCGTGTTTTCACGCCATGGGGGATTTCACCGTAACGACATTTAAATATGTGGAGGGGGGGCCAGACCGCGAGGCTCCGGAGGTAGTATGAAATACCAGTTTGTATATTTAAAAGTCCGTACATTTATATAAATGTAGTTACCGTATACTTTTGCATATTTTTGATCGATGTAATCAATGTAAACAGGGATTGGTAAATGTCCCATTTTGGGTATATTGGACATCACCTTATAGTAGCCATTATAGACCATATACCTAATGGTTGGGTGATGTTCAATGGGGACATTTAATGACCCATGGTAAACCTTTCACCTCAATTCGGATCTTCTGGGACATTTCGGTGGATTCTTGAGGCTCCCTTCATGTCTGACAGGTGGTGACTGGAGCGTGGGACGGCAAGGCGAAGGTCGATGGGTCTGGTGGGCTGGATTCAGCTCCAAGA
>CAMXCT020003257.1:517228-577960 GCA_947184155.2 Cladocopium goreaui
CAAAGCTCTTCATCGAAAGGCACGCTTTTTCAACCTCAGATTTCGAGTTCATTTTGGATTGTTCACTGCATTTTCTGTAAAAACAGCAACAAGATGGTACGGCGGCATGATATGCATTGAAGAAGCTGGTGCATCTTAACCTTCATAAGTTTGAGCCTGCCAGCATTCTCTCTAGTGTGTTGGTTGACAGACCCACCATTTGATCATAACTTGTGTAACGCAAAACACCCCAAATCAGTTGGTGGCTTGGAAATGTTCAAACATTCTGGCTGGCCTCAAGCGCTGGCATCTCAGAAGCCACAAAGGCCGATGGTGTGGATGTGAATACTTGGCACAACCTTAACTGAAAAAGCTGGTTTCCTTGATAAGGGATTAAGTCACATCAGCATAGTACTACCAACAATCTGTAAAGGTATGCCAATAGCGCGGGTTTTTTCCTGACAAGGGGGCTGGGCCTACAGATGTTTTGTGACAACAATGTAACAAAATCTAAAACCACAACACGGAGCAATAACAACCAAAACCAAGTTGGACAGGTGGGAACTATGAGTCACCCATACCATCTTGGAAATATGTTAATCCTGCTAGGGAATTATGGTTCATTATTAAGCATAGGTTTATATCCCAATGGCGTCGGTTTCAATAAACACAATGTATAAACAATGATCTTCATATGAAGTTTGCTCTCCCACCATCCACTAAAATACGAATGTACCCACATATGCTCCAAAGATTATTTTTGGTGCCGCTGCACCGCTTAATAGCTATTTTGCCATGTTTTTTGAAAATTCTGGTTATCCCGCGAAATACCTAACATGAAAACAATAGAGGTGAACCAACACATCACCCATGGTTGCAGATGTAGCCCGCATCGCGCAGAAAGCACAAGGCTCTGAACCGCAATACATCACGGCAAAGATGTATCATAGCCTCACGATCCAAGTTGGGTCTAAAACATTATCAGATTTGATCATTTAAGAAGCTCATCAAGGCACCAGGCACATCGCTTACATTGAAAAATGCTACTGCAACCTAAGGTCGTGGTATTTTGGCTTGATCAAGAACATGTGTTTCTTGTGCTGGACGTTGATGATGCTCAGAGCCCGGTATGATTTCAAGAAGGCTCTTCCTTCATCATGCAGTTTTCTGGCCTCCACTGGCGTCCTCAGATTTCTATTGAAGCCGGGGAATGGTGACCAGATAGGATTCGAAACATTTACAAATCACACCAACATTTTGTGATTGGTGGGGGGTTCATCCCCGAAATGGCCTCACCGAGCGCTATGGTGAAATGGTCTTTCCGATACAAACCTTCTTTAAACTAGTCTTTGTAAGGCTAGGGAAAATATAGCTCACAAAATCAAGAATCAACTCGCGTGGGTTGTTCTCGCAAACCCAAAACGATCTTGCCATGCTGTTCCTTGTCCGTTGGCAGAGCAATGGGAAGCAAATGGAGGACCAACAGTTCTGCGGGAAATTTGGGATGTGGAACTGGTTCTGAAATTGCTTGATGGGCACATAAATTGCTATTCGGGCTGCCCGCTTGGCTGCCTTGGCGAGGGCTGTCTGTGCTGTAGCCGACACCATGGGTGCCTAGAGATTGAGCCACACTAAGATGAAGACATAAAATGGTTGACTGCTACTGAATCATACTTGGCAGGTAGTCCACTATCCCCCGTGTTGGATATCTCCATTTGGAAAATTCACTATTTCATAGTTGGCCACCTGGGGGTATCCAATATGGGAATGTCTCAATATAGTGGCACCCGTATTATAGAAGGAATAGGGTTATCTCAATTTGGCGGGGCTATTGGGTCAATTCCACCATCTCCTAAGAAAGGCTTTGGAATAGTCAAGGGTATTTGTTGGTTTGCCACCCCTTGCCAAACGACATGGAAACATAATACAGCAAGCTTGCAATATGTGCACCACCTGTGTGCTCTGGAATAATCAAAGTTGTTTGCATTGACCAGTGAAATGGTCGACCAAGGCTGCTGCTACCAGGTAAATTCCAGCAAGATTCTCCTTCGAGACCCACAAGCACAAAATTCATGATTTATTCTGAAAAAGGCGGTTTTTGGGAAAATGGTGGTTCACGTTTAAAAACGGTCGTTCACGTTTAAAAATGGTCGTTCACGCTATTTTGACGCAGTTTCACGCTTTATTCGCGCTTAGGCCCCTGGTTTACCAAATCCAAAAAATCCCAATGTTGGCCTTCAATTTGGGGAACGTAGGAACCATGTCTTTTAACTACGTAGCGTTTGGTTGCCCGAACATCAAATTGGATGGATTGATTAGCAGCAGAGCCTGCTGGAATTTGCCCTATTTGCCAGACCCTGAGATTCTCAGGGAATATGGCTTCGGGTGGCGGCTCTGAAAAAAGCCATGACCTCCCAATTTGATTACTCCCTTTAATTCATGCCGCACTTGGCTGCTAACCTCATTTAGAGGTCGAGGCCTTCGGTAAATTGAGGGTGAAACCTACCAGACCTGGCTTCATATTCCAAGAAGGACTTGATGTCCCCAAGTGCAGCGTGACGCCACATGAACGGCGCCTCCACACAATTCCAATGACATTGGGTGGTTCCTGCTGTGAAAGCATACTGTTGTATGTATTTTGCCAATACTCTATGATATATCGATCCACTTAAAATATATACCCCATTCTCAGATCAAAATGCCCCAGGGGGTGCCTTGAACACTTTACCTGTGAGATCCAGGCTGTTCTCGTAAGAGCTTGCCGAAGTGGATTTGGACTGTGGCGGTTCTCAGCCTTGCTGGCCAGGTCTGACAAGGGAAGAGGGCATCCTACTTGAACCCATTCAATTTCAAGTAAAACAAAATGCATCAACTGCAGTTTCCTGGCTAGTCAATTAAGTTCAAATGGGCCTTTCCCATAATGGGGTATAATCGAACTTACTTCAAAGGATTAAATATGAAATACTTTCGAGTAGATACCCACATATATCAAGAGCTGAGGTCGTGGCAGTGTATTCCCGGTGTAATGAAGCCATTTGCAATCCATACTTCGGAGGATATTGTTGGGATGCTTTTAACCCTTCAGCTCCTGACCTCAGCTGGCAGCAAGTTTGAGCAATCACGAGCACGCCTAACCCTTACATTAAATTCCTTTTCAAACCCTTAGACTGCCAATTCCTTACCATTACCACCATAATGCTTCTCTAACTCCGTGGGAAAATTTAACTTTTCAAAGATATATCTTTAACCTTTTCAGCAGAAACGATACTAAACACAATGTATGTATTACGGCAGTATTGCGCGATGGTAAAAAGACATGTTTTTTCAGACTGCGGTAACGCTAGTCTGAACCATTTGGACTGCGTGAACGCTCGTCCTTTAAGGTATTACGGCAGTATTGCGCTATGGTAAAAAGACATGTTTTTTCAGACTGCGGTAACGCTAGTCTGAACCATTTGGACTGCGTGAACGCTGGTCTTTTAAGGTATTACGGCAGTATTGCGCTATGGTAAAAAGACATGTTTTTTCAGACTGCGGTAACGCTAGTCTGAACCATTTGGACTGCGTGAACGCGAGTCCTTCAAGGTGACAAGCTGATGAACTGGCCACTGATTTACTGATTTACTGATAACCACAAATGAGTCCTTGAGTTGGCGGATTTGTTCATCTCTGGAGCGTGGTGGCGGCATGCCGGTGATGCCAAAAGCTAAAATGACTGCCGTTCTGGGTCTGGTAGTGGCAGCAGAGGGAAAAAAAGTCCATCAGAACATCCACTGCAAACGCAATCTCAACAGCATTGGTCAGAGGTGGGCGTACCATACAGCCTATAGTTTTCCTCTGCATCCACCAACAGCCCTTGCCATCGAGATGTTGCTAGAAACATTGTATTGGCTGATCCATGGGCTCATTCCATTTGCTAAGGGCGTGGCTTCTGCGAAGTGTTTTCTTCATACCTTGAGAGGCAATTAACAATGACCCACGTCAGGAATTTAAAATGTTTCAAAACCGTTTTTGCCAAATTTAATGGAACCAAGTTACTGAAAAATATGATAAAGTGAAGCAGCGCAGTGGGTGTAGCAAGGCTGCGCATGGCTCAACCAACCAAACTGGTTTCTGTCGCTCCAACCTACCCCAATTTCATCTATACATCCCCCAGATTGGTTTGAACTAATCATGTTGTTATCTTGATCCAATAGATTTTGGGGTTATGTGAGCAACCTCAAAAATTCCTAAAGTTCATGAATCTAACAAGGTCCATGACCCTGATCCAGAACGTAGCTGCCGAAACCTGACAGACTGCACCTGGCACAGCGGATATGGCGCCTGGCGGGGTGGCATGTGGCAGGGAAATATAGTGGTTTAAGGAACCACTATTAAACTAATCGTGGTTTAGGCCTAATAATAGTCGTTTGGGAACCCCCTTTTAAACAATAGTGGTTGAATCCTAGGGTATGTATTAATATATATATATATATAATTATATATATATATATACACACATAGATATGCCACTAAATCACCGGTTACATGTCTACAGCCATGCTTCAACGCGCTCGCTTTGTGGCCGATGGCCGTGGCCGCGAGGTTTCATCACGGCCAGTTCCAACTCCATGGCCACGGCCTCCAATGATGGCTCCGTGAAGCTTTGGTCCTTCGATGGCGCGGGGATGGGATGGTGGGGTGATGGGCTGGTGGGGATAGGTTAAAAGAAAACACAAACACCCAAATTGGGTGATGAACTTTGTGATGAAGTTTAAAAATCTTATGAATGCTTATTTTGTTTATGTTTAATTATGCTTTATGACCTCGAAATCCAGTGGTGGGGTGTCTACATTCTCGTCATCGAGGGCTCACGAAAGTTATGAATATACAGGCTGTACGGCTGTACATACAGAACATTACATAATATTGCTGGATTGGTGGCCTTCATGTTTGTTTGAACATGGTTTTGTCCTGAGAACCAGGTCATGTTGAGTCCTTTTTGGTTCCACCCCGCCGTCTTTCTCCTTCTACCTCGCAGGCTTGCAAATGTCTGCGCTGGGTGGTCATCAGTCCTATGTCTACGGAGTTCCTTGGCGTTTTGATGCCAGCAGCTGGTTCCAAGTGGCAATATTTTGGACCAACCTGAAGCTGCTCAGTGATAGATATTGGATGCCACGGTTCGTAGGGTGTAAAGCCGTCCAAGCCATCTGACATGCTCCCTCCACTTGGGGGTTGACTGTCCTAGTTGGTGGTTTCTCTTGCGTGTCATTTTCTTTTGTTTCCACTTTTCTTGGGATGATCCCAGTTGACCATTTGTTCCAGGTGGCATTTCAACGACCATGTCAGGTCGTTCTGGTTTGTTCATTGTAAACTCCCCATAATTTGGGCAACACCAAGCAGAACCTCTTAAATCGCCTTGGTTTCCCGGATAATTTCATCTCATTTCCCTTCAACACATCCATATAATTAATGTTTCCATTGATAAAACCACTAGGGATATGACTGGTTGGTGGTTTGGAACATGAATTTTATTTTCCCAACTGACGAACTCATATTTTTCAGAGGGGTTGAAACCACCAACCGGATGATTATGAAGCATTGTATGGAGTCCCTAATGATTTTATGTTTTTTTCAGTGATAACCCGTCGAATCTTGTTGCGCCCAGGTGGAGTACTCTGGCGACAACACGGAGATCATCTCCGCTTCAGATGACACTTGGAGAACTCGTGGGAGATCCAGCGGGGAAAATTATATGATGACAGTTCTTGTTGCTACTGTCTATTGCCATTTTTTGAACTAGTGTCCTTATGATTGAGATGGTGACATCTACTGGTATTGTAAAATGTGAAGTAGTGTTCCTATGATTGAGATACCGTGATGATCAATGATAATTGTCACTATAGAACACTATAAGTACATTTTTGAACTAGTGTTCTTATGATTGAGATGGTGATGATAATTGTCACTATAACATACTATATGTACATTTTAAACAAGTGCTCTTATGATTGAGATGGTGATGATAATTGTCACTATAAGTACAATGATTACTTGTATGTACCATCATCATTGTTATCGCTATTGATATCTATTGATTGTCATCACCACTGGTGAACCGCTATTGGTATTAGTATTATTGTTGTTATGATGATGTTGATGAGGATAGTGATGATGATGATGGTGATGATGATGATGATCATGTTCTTGTTGTTGTTGTTGTTGTTGTTGTTGTTGTTGTTGTTGTTGTTGTTGTTGTTGTTGTTGTTGTTGTGGTCGTCGTCGTCGTCGTCGTCGTCGTCGTCGTCGTCGTCGTGGTCGTCGTCGTCGTCGTCGTTGTGTTGTTGTTGTTGTTGTTGTTGTTGTTGTTGTCGTTGTCGTTGTGGTTGTGGTTGTGGTTGTTGGTTGTTGGTTGTTGGTTGTTGGTTGTTGGTTGGTTGGTTCGTTGTGTTGTTGTTGTTGTTGATGATCATGGGTCCCGCATGTTGGGGGCTGCTCAATTGATTTCCTGTTGTCCTTGTGGCTGAGGACTCCACAATGAAAGTCTGGTCCATCAACGATAGCCAGTGCAAGCAGTCGGTGATCCATGCTGGAACCGTTTGGCAGGCCGAACCATTCATGGTTTTCCGCTGCCGTTGATTTGAATGATTTTGAAAGAGAGTGAGGTCTCCAAACAGCATAGAGTCACGAAACGCCTGGAAATCATAGTAGTGTTTTTTCAGTATTTTTTTTGATGAAACCGGATGACAGTATATGACAGTCTTGAGCCATTTGATAAAACATGGATTTTTTCGGGTCAACCGGATGGTTTTTAGGCCATCCCAATGCCCAACACAGACATCGTCAGTGCCTGTGCAGACATGATCGTGCGCGCCCGGAAACTCGGGGCAGCTGGAACTGCTGGAACTGCTGGGGCCAGAGTTTGTGGAACTTCTAATGTCTTGGTAGGGTTCCCCTTCCAGCTGCATCCATCATTTTTTAGTGTTGAGGTTGGATTTCCCTCCAAATCGGAAGACCTGTCGAAAATCGCCAAAAAAATCCAACTTTTGCCGGAAATTGGTTTAAACACACTCCAATTTTTGCCCATCACAAATCGCTTTAATTCAACAAAATCCAATTTTTGCCCAAGAAAGTCACAGAATTTTGTAATGTGGTTTAAAAAAAAAATAAACCATCCATTTGGGAATGGTTTATACCACCCATAAAAATGGTGATGACTGGGGTGTACAACCTTTCCCCTTGGCAGCCATAGGTCTGGACGCGGGATCCTGCCCGGATGGCCAGTGAAGAGGAGCGCAAGACGCAGCAGGAGATCGCGCAGCAAGCTGCGGTGGCTGCGGCGCAGAAGGGATCCTCCTCGGTGCCATGGGATCCATAGGATGTTTGAGCGCCATGATTTTTATGGGTTCTTGGAGGAGAGTTTTTTTTTGATCTTTTTATATGAGTTGAGTATGATCTTATTTTATATCTTTTTGATGATGTTTAACAAGTATGTCATGATGTTTGATGATTGTGGATGATTTTTGGAGGATGTTTGATGATTTGTGGATGGTTTTTGGATGGGTAGATGGATGTTGGATGGATGTTTGAGCAGCGGAACTGCGGTGGGTCATGGCGATTCGGACGTGAGACCTCTTGGGACTTTTGAGAGAGGTGGACTGATTAGCGGTTCAGATTCGTTTGGGAAATGGGGGTTTCCATAGTCATGGGGGGACCCCAATAGCTGGATGGTTTATTTGATGGAAACTCCCTCAAAATAAGAATGGATGCTTGGGGGTACCCCCATGACTTTCGAAACCTCTAAATGTTCCATGTTCTTGTGGGAGGCTTAATTGACAATCCATGAGAACCTTCCAAACTTAGCCAGGTGCCAATGGACTCAGTGATCGATATCTCCAAAATGCCTGGCATGGTGGGTAAAAAGCTGCTTGGACGCATGCTGTGGATGGCAGCTGTTTGATGGGACCGAAAATTGATCTGGCGATGAGACATCAACTTTTTTTGGTGAGGTTGCCATTCCACATCCCACATATCCCACTCAAAATCTACACAAAACCATGAGAAGTTGAGAATTTTCAAGAGACTTCAACCTTTGCCACGTTGGATTCCGATTCTTTCAGTTTTCACCGCTTCGGATGCCTCAGGAATGGTGATGTGAAGATGTTCAACGACAACGGCACCGTTGCTTGTTCAGGTTTTCGGTCGTGATCCGAGGCCGTCAGTTTCGAATTTTTGCCTGGGACGCATTGAACGTTTTGGCAGCTGCGAATAAATGTGGCTTACCCTCTGGTAAACTAACATAGCTATTGAAAATGGCCATTTATAGTGGATTTTCCCATTAAAAATGGTGATTTTCCATAGCTATGTTAGTTTACCAGAGGGTATGTGGGTTCATGTTCCCAACCTTCGGGTGTGTCCAGTAGAGGTTAGATCCCTGTTGAATGGTCAACTGTGGGATGGGACAATGTGGTGCCGGCAGCAGTTTTGAGTTGGGAAAATCATCCCTAAAAAACAGATATCATGACGTATCCACCAGAAATCCACGACCCTCTGGTTATGACTAACATAGCCATGGAAAATGGTCCATTTATAGATGGTTTACCTATTAAAAATGGTGATTTTCCATGGCTATGTTAAATAACCAGAGGGTATATAATTCCTATAGTTCTTGAGATGTAAACCAACAGTTCTTGTTCTCTTGGAAGTTTTTCAAACGATTGCAGTAGATCTTATTAACAAGTCTTAGTTATATCATCATGTTATATCATATCATATCCACCGTAAATCTTCATCTTATCTCGTGGCCACCAACGTAAACGCCCAGGTTTTCGCCTACATGTGGAACGCTGGAGCACGATGTTGGGACAAAGTGGGAGAAGTCATGGGTGCTCCGAAACCAACACAGGCGCTTTTCACATTGGAGGAGATGGGTCAATACCTTCTATGGCCTTGGGCCTAATGTCACATGGCAAACATCATCATAACATCACCATTTCAATGGAACATATATGAGAAAATCATCTAAAACAACTTGAAATTCAATACGCTGATACTTAACACGGCTATGGATTTTCCATGGATCTGAACCGGACCACTGGCTGTAAAATCTGCCAAAGATCGTTTTTTTTTGTGCCCGCAATTCCGGGAAGCATGGCGACGAAAAATCACCATTTCAATCGGAAAATGATCCGAATCATTTGTGCATGGATGGATAAACATGGATAAACTGGATGATTGTCCATAGCCATCTTGAATGACCAGAGCAGAGGGCAAATTTCGCAATTTTGGAACCGGTATGGATCGGTATGAACATTGACAACTACCAACTATTCTGGTGTAAACCACAGGGTACTGTTCTGACACATACCCAGATGAATGTGGAAATAGGGATGTTACCTACAAAAATGGGGAAATACCTTGATTGTATGTAACCCGTGCGTGGTGGTTGTCTTAATTTGGAGGTGATAGCCTAATTTCCTAATTTATCTCCGATTTGTCATTCACCACTGATTTCTGCGAGGGCTTTTGCACTGCACCAAAAACAATACATAGTAGTGTTTACTCAGCACACAAAGTGGAGAGCAGGAATCACACATGTTTGTGGATGCTGGTAGTATCTAAATATATCTAAATTATCTTTGAATTTTGCTGGGGGCCCGGCAGTCTTGCATGGGAGACCATCTGTCATTGTCATTTGCATGACAAGCCCCTTGGAGAAAACTGCATGAGCAGCTTGCAGTATTATTTCTTGGCTATCAAGCGATGATATGGATGTGAATCTGTTGATAGGCTTTATAGATGGCTTTAGTACGTTTTGACAATCAGAGGAACCCCCAGTACATCCCAATAGGGGAGCCATGTCCAATAGCCATTGTTAGCCATAAGAAAAGGCAGATGAATGATAAGATTCTCAGTTGCTCACGTGTCCCTGTTTTCTGAAGGTCTTCTACGAAGGGGACTCCGTATTCCCAGCTGGAGAGTGACCACTGGGATGTGGAGGCTGAAGGCGGTAAGGTCGGAGTCTGATGGGTTTCGAGTTTGCTAAAACTGAACGTTTGGCTTATTTTATTTTATACAAAATCTGGTTGGTGGTTTGGAACATGAATTTTATTTTTCCATACATTGGGAATAATAATCCCAACTGACTAATATTTTTCAGAGGGGTTGAAACCACCAACCAGAAATTATAGTCCAACATAGTCCAACCTTGTGTAATCAAGCCTTGCTGGACCAGAACTTTGCAATAATCCTTAATCCTTAATTGAGTTACGACAAAACTCTTGTCCAAGTTGTTGAAAAATCAATCCTTGCTGGACTAGAGCTTTGTAGGAATCCTCAGGAGCAAGCAGCAAAAGGAAAAGAAAGGACAGGAAAGGAAAAGAAACAAGAAAAATAAGAGGTAACACCTGGCAGCACTGAGAAACATAGAAGTTAGGGTTGAGAGGTCTGGTATCTTCTGGTGTTTTTGTCCCTCTAGCTTGCCATTTTAATTGAGCAGTAGCAAGCGGGGAAAGGAAAGAAGTAAAAGGAGCGGCAGCATTAGACGGATTAGGGTCCAGAGGTTCAATATTTTCGAGGATTTTCTATATTTCTGGAAAAATTATGATAAATTGACATCACTGTAGATGATGGCCGGTCGGAGTAACTATTCCAAAATGGCTTGAATTACTCCAATTTTCTCAGATTTTTTTGAGATTGCCTAAACCAAAACTGAACATTATTTCTAGAATTTCTACGCCACGACGACGACCCGTACCCTGCAGCCTTCAGCATTCTGTTTTCACAAGGTGGTTCAAACATATGCAAAGACTGTTGGCCGATTTATAGTTGATTTACCCATACATTAAAGATGGTGATTTTCCATAGCTATGTGTTCACATGCTTTCTGGTGGGTTTGGTGCACCGTCTCAGCGTTCAGCAACCTGAAATCCTCACTGCGATTTCTGTGTTGCTCTACCTGATCCTGCGGAATGGGGTGGCGTCCAGCAGCAGATAATGGAACAAAGTTGCTTGATGGCAAATGCGGAACCATTCATGTCAAGAATCTGAAAACCAACTGTATTGACCAGAATCTGGACGCGCGGGCCCCGATTTGAGTCCTTCCTGTGTTCTTGATTTGGAAGACTGTGAACATGCGGTTGGGGCAAGGAGGCAAACATGTTAAACGCATTTAGGCACATATTATTGGAAACTTAGGAAAAAGAGGAAACAGGAAACTTGATGAAATTGAGATTTCCTGACGAAGGGGACAAGTGGACACCGGTGCCATGTGTCAAATTTAGAAAGACGGCAGCTTGCGGACAATTAGTAGGCCGGGGGCGCGTTAAAATCAGGAACGGGAAAAACATGAAAACATATGTTAAAAAACAGGGCGGGGGAAAGCATTGGGGAAATCACGTGGAAAAACATCAGGAAATTTTGCTTCGGGGATAAATTTGAGGATGAACCACGGGACCACGGGGAAAACTTCACATAAATTTCAGGTTAGGGCTAAATGGGTGTGTCAACGGCCTATCCAACAGGCAGGGGCACAAAATTCCAACCATATTGCAAAAGTGGGGTAGTTGCCAGCGCCTAGAACATGATTCCGAAACAGGTCTGTTCAGGTTTCCTAATTTGGGTTGGTTTCCGAAGTACAGTTCGAAAGTATAACCATGGTTACCCTCTGGTAATTTAACAAAAAGCTATTGAAAATGGCCATTTATAGTGGATTTTCCCATTAAAAATTGTGATTTTCCATAGCTATGTTAAATTACCAGAGGGTACTATATGTTACTATGATTTTGGTTGTGTTCGCTTTAGCTTGGCCCCCTCCTGGAAGGGTCTCGGATTGATTTCACCTTCCGGCAAACATGGCGACATTTCCCATGCAGAAGGCCGCCGCAGCCTGCGGAGGTACGATTTCGTTTTTGACATTGACATGGGGGCTGCAGTGAGCACCAAGAAATTGCCCTTCAATCGGGGACAGGACGGGGAAACGTTGGGGCTTCTTCCGCGGATTTTAGCAGAATTGGATGAAACTGACCCGAATCAGTTTGCATTTGGGATGGGCCAAAATTTATGATACATTGTGATACCATGTTTGAGGGAAAGTAAGATCCGTGTGCCAATTATTTTGACGTTGATCCATTAATATTAGCATACTAATTGGCCACTTTATTCACGAATTTGGTTGGAAATTGAACCAAATTGAAAAACATCGTTGAAACGGAAGAGTTGGTTGCAATGGAACACATTGGACAGTTAGGGTTGCAATGGAAATAAATCAATTTGCCGAACATCCTGCTTGTTGGTGTTGGGGTGGAACGAGACGAATCTACGGCATGTGCGTCTCGCCAGAACCCTCTTCAAGCGGCTGAATCGTTTTGTGCACTTCATCAGATCCACAAGAGTAACATGGAAGATATCAGGTGGAGCTGGCAGTTTGGGGGTCCAAATTTTGGGCCAAATTTTGGGCCAAATTGACCCGGCGACATCCCGCGTTTTCTGATGTTTTTGATGATTTTATGCCCCAACTCACTGCTGGGTGGTTTGGAACCATGGAATTTTATGACTTTCCATATATTGGGAGTAATCATCCCAACTGACGAATATTTTTCAGAGGGGTTGAAAACACCAACCAGCTCAACTAACGTATTTTTGGGAGTTTGGCATGACCCCGCGATTCATCCCCATGTCCCAAGCCAGCTAGCACTGTTGTATGGCAGGCAATTCATCCAGAAGAATGCAGGTGATGCCCCCGCAGGCAGGAACAGGTTTTATCCTTGCGTTTCATTGCTGACCTTGTAAATTAGTGTCTAGCAGGTAAACCGTACTTGAGGTGCTTCAAGGTTTTGCCGTGAGTTCTCACAATGGTTGGCTCACCTGAAGTGATAAAATTATTCTATAAATTCGGAAGGGGTGCTGTACAGACGCTGTTTATTTCCAAGGAAAAAATGAACAAAGATGCACACTTCACTTACTGGGAGTTTCAGTAGTATGTCCAGCTGGAGGGTCATGTCAACCCCAGGATGAAGAAAACCGTGGTATTGTTAGAGGCGTTTGGGATCGGTGAAGCCTATGATACGAAAACCTATACTATGTGGGACTTTATAAGGTTTATACCCATTAGGGATAAGGATTCCCATTGAGGGATGACAAGATCTCACATGATGACTCATATGCTATGTTTTTGGCCATGGCACATATGGTTCAATGGGTGCTACCCAAAAATCATTGATGTCCTCATTCAAAACGACAAAGAACATGGACTGTTTTGGGGTTCCCAATTTCAAGAAAACCTCGTCATTGGAGGTTCATCCCAGATAGTTAGTTTTTTTTAACCCAGTCATATCACCCGTATATAAACCAATTCTTGCAACTACATGTTTTCCTTATTACCAACACCAATAAACAACCATCAACCAAACATCGGCTTGAAGTAGCCCATAGAGCTCCATATTTTGGTTGAACACATTGGCGGTCACTGGTTCCCTAGGTGCGGAGGCCTCCGCGCCCGCCCCGGCGCCCGCCAGCTATGCGGCGCCGACGCAAGATGTGTCCGGGTTCTTTCCAGTGCCGGGGCTGCAACATGACGCCCTGGGGGTTGGGGTTAGGGTGGTCATTGAAAGATGTCGTAGGTATGCGTAGGTATACCCTCTGATAAACTAACATAGTTATGGAAAAAAAACCATTTATATTTATAGTAGGTACATGAATTATAAATGGGCCATTTTGAAGAGCCATGTTACACTACCAGAGGGTACGCATACTTAAAACATCTTAAAACCTAAATTCCGCTGCAAGGAAAACACAACTACGTACAGTACTACTGTCAATGCAACCTTTTTCGGGTTCACCAATCTTCATGGTCCCTTTGAGAGCAGTGCTACTTGAGGTGTTGCAGCCTGCGGTTTTCAAGGTCGGGCAACTGGACTTGCGGCATCAATCATGGCAATAGGAGATCAACAAACGGGAATCTAATTGGATTAAAAAGGCTTTATATAGTCCGAGAATAATGGGACAATCAAACATGGACCCAAAAAAGGAGGTTTATAGCCGGAAACATCATCGAACTAAATGTTGGATTTTCCAGCAAGCCATGTTTGATTGCCGGGGCGGGGTAGGATCACAAAGAAACAAGCAAAACAAGAATTGTTTTTCCCCCACCTGCCAGGTGAGGGCCTCTAGATTTTATCAAAGGTACTTGCTCCTCCTCCTCCTCCTCGTCCTCCTCCTCGCAGCAGCGAGCTCCAGATCTCAGTGGGCACTGCCGGACCTCAACCGCGAACTCGAGATCACAGTGGGCACGGATCTCAACTGGCCCAGTGCATTCCAGTGCCACATTGCGAGCTCGGGGGGCTGTGGAGTGGCCCTGGACTCGGTGCCATATTGCGAGTTCATGGCATGCCAGAGAGATTGGCAGAGAGAATAGCAGATAGAATGTCAGAATAGATGCCAGGTAGAATCCCAGAATGAATGTCTGAAAACATGCCAGATAGAATGGCAAATAGAATTTCAGAGTAAGTGCCAGATAGAATGCCAGAATAGACTGTCAGATAGAATGCCAGACAAAGTGCCAGAAGAGATGCCGGAAAGAATGCCAGATAGATTATCAGAAAGAATGCCAGATAGAATGCCAGAGGAAATGTCAGAATAGATGCCAGAAAGGATGCCAAAAAAAAAGCCAGAATAGATCCCAGAAAGGATGCGGACGTCAGAATAGATGCCAGATAGAATGCCAGAATAGAATGTCAGAAAATATATGCCATAAATACTTCCAGATGAGAGGTCAGAAACTATGACAAAATAGTGTCACGGTGGGGATCGCTCCAAGTAAAGTAATTGTGTCCAGATGGGGTTTGAACAAACTTGAGCACTTGATTATACGAAAAAAATGGATCTGTGAATGTACTACCTGTGGCCAACCATAGGTTCTGTGTCATTTGTGAACGGTATAGAAACCCCAAAACAGATCAAAATAGATAGAGCAGTTGGGCACCTGGAAATACGAGGTAAATATACAATATTATACAATCCTGAAAACACATTATTATTTTTTTGGGTGCTACTATATGTTACTATATAAATCTATTTAATATATTGTATATCCACATGAACCGACTTCTATCCGCTGGGTCGGAAGGAGGTTTTGATGATTTTGCAGGATGGAAAATTCGAGGCGCTCCAGGGGAAGATCCTGGAATTCAATGGTCAGGCCGGGCTCCGCTGGATGAGAAGATATGAGAAGTATTTCAAAACAACATGTTTGCCAACTTCACGGATTTTTATTTCCGTGTATATATGCGTATATTTTTGAGTGTTATTTAGCCGCAGCAACAATTGAGTTTCAACAGCTATTGCATCCATTTCCTCGGAAATTGGATCTGATGTTCTGGCAATCTTTCATCAAGGCACCAGTTTCTCGACAGGTGGAAGAAGAGTTGAAACTGGACCCCATTGAGGCACGGCTTTCGACGAGACCTGGCCTTTCCGAACGAACATTGCATGGGTTTCTTGCAAAAAGGGTGGGTTGCATACCTTGAAAAAGGGGTTTTCAAACAAAACAACTGACTACGAACACTGGCGGATTTGAGCTGGGTCTTCCAATCTGAGAAACATCATCATCATCATCATCATCATCACCATCATCAACTGGATAGCTAGCTGGTTCTTATAGTTCAAGTGATACCTATGATCCAAAAAAAAATCGCAAATCGAAGCAGCTCTCCAGTCACCTCTGCTGCAGGTGAATCACTTGACAGAGGGCATCTCCAAGCTGAAGATGGGGGTCTCTACTGAACTTCGCGATTGTGAAAAGGAGGCGGGTACCGTACGTAGCGGATGTGGTGATGTGGTTGGCCAAAAACTTACTGGTGCTAAACGTAGGGAACGGGGGAATGAGGGAATGAGGGAATGGGGAAAATGGGGGAAATGGGATGATTGTTAATGGTTGTGGATTGGATCATTCCTCCCATTCCCTTCGTTTAGATGTCGAGGAAACCGGTAAGAAAGTGGGTCAGCCCACCATACTTGGCAAATTTGTTGTTGGAGAAAATCATGACTATGGGACGACAAGGGGTACCGGGTAGGCCCATTACTGAACAATCCCATTGGATATGCTGAGTGGGGACCTCTGGGGATAGCGGTTGGTGTGACCAAGACGTTTATTAGGGAAAAAACAAATAGACATTAAAATATTGGGAAGTAATATAGCCTGCAAATGATGAGTATTTCTTGGATGGGGAGGCAGAATCAATATTGCTTTCTCATGAATTCTCTCACATTTGTCAGGGATTTCTCATCCGCACACCGGCACCTGACAAGAGCCGCAGATCATCGTCAAGAAACTGGGCAAGTGGCCCAACGACAAGCTCTTTCCGGTGGTCGATCTTTGGGTGCACCAGCCTGTTTTTGAAGACGGGGTTGAATTTGGAGATGGGTGAACATTTTGGACCGAGACACCTGCATGATATTGATTTTCAGAGTTATATTTTTATCCATCCAATGTTGGAAGCATTCAATTTGATCCATTTCAGGGTTTTCAAGGTCCACCTGAAATGGAGGTATGCTTGGCTAGGTTCTGCTAGGTTACTGTAACGCTTCCTGTTTAAGTCAAAAATGGACGAATATAATGCAAGATCTTGCCAGGCCAATCCATAATATGATGGGTCAAATTTACAGTAATACAGAGTAATGTAGCAGTAAAACATAGTAAACCATTGTAATTTAATGTAAGATGATATATGATTACATGATATACATGATATGATACCATATAGCATGTTCAAACATTGCCACTACGGTATAATATAATATATATGTATATAATTATATATATGTACACATAAATATGATATATATATAAATATATACATACATAATATATGTATATATATATATGATATATATATATACATACATCATATATATAATATATATATATAATATATATAATATATATATATATAATATATATAATATATATAATATATATATATACAATATCCAACCAAACACCAGCCATGTTTCCCATCCTTCCGCAGTGCGTTCTCTGGCCAGCGCCTGCTGCTCGCACACCCCAGCAGCTCTGACTTCTTCAAAGGACTGGAGCAGTGGGGGATGGCTTCAGGATTTTTATCGAAGTTTTTTCTTCAATCATCGAAAGTTCCAAAAAGCACATTATGATACATTATGGTTTTTGGAATGAAATAGAATGGGGCTTTCCATATTACCCTCTGGTTATGACTAACATAGCCATGGTATAGATGGCCCATAGAAATAGATGGTTTACCTATTAAAAAGGGCGATTTTCCATGTTTATGTTAAATAACCAGAGGGTATGTTTTTGTTTTTTTCTTCTAAACCAGCCCAAGGGTATCCAAGGCTACCTGCCGGAAGGCCGCACAGCAGGGAGTAAAAATTGTGAGGTGAGCCTGAAAGGGGCCGGACAGCATTTCCAGCGGCAAACTTCCCATGAGGAGTTTGGCATATTTGGCCTGTATATCCTGTATCACTTAAAACATCTTAAAACCAGGTGACTGCTGGACCCACTGCTAGCAATATCTATAGCAATGAGACATGAATCTACCTGATTCCATGGGTCCATGAACCAATGGGAGCTGCGGATTTGCCGAAGTTTCGCTTCCCAGGATCAGACAGGGGAACTGCATATATTCTGCAGGCTGGAGATGCTCAGATTGTAGGTGAGTTCCTGCCAATTCATCTCTGTCTCTTGCTACATCTTGCTACTAAGCTATCCAAAACACGCCATGTATGCCATACATCATCATACACGGTACAGGCCCAACCTTCACAGCTTCCACCTTTAAACCATCAACTTTAAGAGTTTCTACACATTTCCAAAAGCATGTGGAGGTTTCCTGAAATGAGAAAATTCCCCACATGACTATGGAACCCCCCATGTCTAAGTGGCTGCTGAACGAGTTGCAGGTGTTGAGCCTCCTGACTGTTGATATCAACAGCCCTTTGGGCCTTTGTGCCTCGAGAGCCTTGGCAGATGCTGATTTTTTGCATCAAGAAAAGCTGGTTAAAGCTGCCCTGTTTTCAGACCAAGCCAGATATGGGGGTTCGGGGTACCCCAAAATGGATGGTTTATAAGGGCAAATCCTATTAAAATGGATGACTCCATATCAGAAAGCCAGGCCAGATACAAGCCTTGGAAAATAGCAACTGTTCCATTGGATTGATGCCCGGTTTTCCAAGGATATTTGGCCAATCTATTCATCTACCAAACCAACAAGTGCACCTGTTGCAGTTGAGTTTTTCTGAACGGTCACGAAAGTTTGCAAGGGCCCACCAAAGATGGCCATTGCAAGACTGGGAAACTGATTTTCACCTAAGTGCCAGTTCAATAAACCAAACATGAATGGTTTCACTAAGCAAAGCATGAATAACCCTGGAGTTTTACCATGCTTTGCCCCATCAAAATGGTACTACCCATCCCTTCAGCCGCGACAGGTACGCCGCCTTCGACAAGCGGGACCTGGTGTTGAACGGCATTGAGTCAGCCATGAACTCCACCAACAAACATACCAAGGTGAGGCGCTGAGAGGTGGGTAAAATTCCTGACATTTTTACAGAGAAATTGCTAATGTTAGGACCTTGTGGTAACATGTAACATCATGTAACCTGGATAATGCGGCAATTCTCCATTTTGTTTGGTAAAACCCTCGATTTAGAGAAGGTTTTCCGATGATGTTTGATTCCCACTGGCCCTGATTGGGATTCCCCCGTCTTTTCCACCCCCAGTTTACCATGGAGCATTCACCCCAGCCACCCAGCCACTCAGCCGACCTCGGCAGTTAGCTTGTACCTCCGTGCTGCTGAATATGGCCATCATTTTGTACGAGAGCAGCCAACCAGCCTGGCCGGCCTGCCTTTGTAGCGCGATGCATGGGTGAATCATGGTGAATCCGCAATCGTTTTTCCCTTCTCTATCATTGCTGGTGCCGTGTCCTTTATTGACTTTCTTTCTTTTCTCTTTTCAATGTTATCAATGTTCTAGAGTTTATATATACGTATATAATCGTGTATATATATATATTATTATTATATATATATAATAATATATATATAATAATATATATATAATAATATATATATATATAATAATATATATATAATAATATATATATAATAATATATATATATAATAATATATATATATGTACCGACTTGATGGTTTTTTCCTCAACGTATTATTCTTTTTGAAGTATTCTGTTTAAAGTTGTTTTCTCTTCTATTCCCATGTCAAGCTCCCCAAGTTTGGTGGGCGCTTTCCATGGGTCAAATTGCCCAGCAAAACCATCACGCCAGCCCAAAGCCTTTGACGAAGCCACTGCGCAGAGAATCTTGCAGCTGGCGTTGAGCTTCTTGGGAAAGGCCTTCGGGGCGATGTTCGTCCGAAAATGTGGAGGTGCCGCCTTCCTAATGGCAATCTTGACACATTTTGATAAGAAGAAGATAAGTAAGATATAATAAGATGATACAATAAGATATAATCAGATATGATAAGCTATAATATGAGATTATAGATTTGATAGGTGATCTTAATTCATGCATGGGAAACCTGAATTGATCAACCTGATCATGCATGAAATTTTAGTGTCAAGCCCATGTTTATTCGGTTTGTTGGTTCCTTGTACTTGGGCTAGGCGCGCTAGGAATCCAAACTGAAGGAGATGCACGAATGTAGCAAAACTGCGATTTCGGCAAGATGGGAAGTTTTATTTTTCTATATGGTTCCCTTTCACAACCAAAACATGGCCATATGCAATATATGCAATGAATCTCCATTGGTAATCAAACTAACTGGTAGGAATTGGTTAAAACCATATTTGGTTTACTAGCTGCTACATGGTTTACCAGGCCAGGAATGGACCAACGACCTACCACCTGGGAACATTCTCAGCTTGGTTCTGCAGATGTAAGACCCACTATATTAGATGTGATGTTGCAGATTCAGCTATCAAATATGTACTGGGAATTTTATAGTATGAAATATGTACTATGAAATATGTACTATGAAATATGTACTATCAAATATCTATCAAATATCATATTCCCATTTCATTTGCGTGGCGAAACCAGGCCGAGGATGAAGATGCCAGGTGTCGCGCGATGCTGGCCGTTGGCTCGGGCTCTCAGAAACGATGTCGGTGCTGAACATGTCCAACGGATGATACGAGGGCTCTGACTTTCGGTACTCAAACAATGGGGCAACATTGGACGGAGATGGTCTTGATGTGACACATTGGCTTTCCGGTTTTTGATGGTTTTTGTAATCTCAGATTTGAGGATGAAATGGATTGAATTGGACAGTTTGCAGGGTGACTGTTGTGAAGATTCACTTTTCACTCAAAATCAAGCTGCATAGGTACACTCTTGACACGCGACCCTGCAAAGCGACCCTTGTCGGCTGCATGCAGAATCCTCAGCGCGCTGGGAAGGCGAGCTGAATTTGGCTAACCATCGAAGATCCCATGTACATCGGGGAAGAAGTACATTGAGCCACTGGCAGGATCCACTTACCTCTCCGAACAGTCTCCAGTCCAACATCGACTTCCAAAGATGGGTCAACATTAACACTATATATTCTTAAATACTCTTAATTCTTAATGATTCAAAGTCTAAATCTATATAATAATTACAATATATATATATATACATATCTAATGTTATTTAATGATATATAATATATATAATATAATATAATATATAATATATACATATGTATATTTAAAGGTATTCTCAAGATGAAGCCAAAAAACTGCCGGTTTCTTCCAGATAACCTCCAGGTACCATGGATTTCCGAGGTAAAGCAGGTGACCTCCCTGGAAAGATCAGTGCCCTGGAGAGCAAGGCACCGTGAGGGAATCCACCCAGAAATCACCAGACATTGGGATATATATGATATCATATATTTATACATATGTAGGCCTATATATATATATATATGAAATAACATGATATACATGTGATATAAATATGTATAACTATGTGATATGCCCAGATGATATGATTCATTATCATTAAATATAAATATATATATTTCATGTACTTGATACAAGTTTAGATAGGCAAGACTCCAAGACCAGTTGAAACCGCCATCCTGGACACTGTCTTTGTGCAACATGATGTAGCCGCCGAATCAGAGATTTTTTGTCCAACAATATTGGAATATATTGGGTTTGGAAGATGCTCTTGCTAGGTACTTTGTCATTTTTCAATGACATTTTTTTCCAAATGGAATGCTTGTATTCTGCGGATTCCCTGCCATATCCCTTGCATAGTCTTCTCTTTTCTGCTTTACATCCACTCAACCGTTGCCACCCATCAAACTGCTGCCCGTTTGGAACCACCGGGGCCGTTGAGACACCTCTAACCCAGCCAGTTGGGCGCTGCTGCTGCTGCGGACTTAAGGAAACTGCTGCAGTAAAAAGACCCAAGGGCAAGGATTGGTGGGATCTGACCACATGTTTGCCATGACGGAAAGGATAGACCACCACCTAGGGACCTAGGGACCTAGCAGTTCAAACGCGTTTCTTCCTGAATCTGCAACAACATATATATATATATATGCGGTTCATGGCTGTTGCTGTCGAACATTTGACCCCGTTTCGTAATTTTCTTCACATGTTGGTGATGTTTGCATGATTTCATTCAAACAACCATATGCATGTCCATGTTAGCGCGTTGGTTTGGAGTTTGATGGTTGTTCTCCTGATTTCGGGATGGGTCAATATTGGGTTGAATAGTACTGAAACATTCTTTTTGCTTGCCCTGGACGTACAAAAGCTTTCAAAATAGCTGATGAAATATGAAGAGGTACTTGCACGAATATCCCCACAATGCTTAAAATGTTTTTCTAACTGGGTGAAAGGTTTGCAACATGTGTTTCCGTGTTTTTTATTTGTGCCCAAGTCATTTCCTGGCGCAGTGGTGGTTGGAACGTTTGCCGCGGAGCAATGTCGCGACGTTCAGCCTCTTCTCCATGCACTGCGACGTCCAAGAAGGCCAAATTGGAAGAGCAATTTCCGCCCAGCCAAACATCTGAAAGCACGGGAGCGCAAGAACGCAATTTTGAAGTGGAGAAATGCGAGGTCAAAGAAGAAAGCTTTCAGGATGTCCCAGAGGCATTGCGAGTCTAGTCGCCTAGTTTGAGTTGCAAGGTTCTGTAGGTTTGAAAATGCAAGACCACCTAAGGAACTAAAGATGATTCAGTGCAAGAACATCTAGGAATTGTATGGAATTGTTTACATTTGTTTACCATCATTTTCCGCCCAGAACCAGTGAACACTTGACCACAACCCCCCATCATTTTTTGCAATTTCGTTTCATTCGGGCAGGTTGAGAGCTCAAAGACTCCGTCTCAATACGAAGTTTTCCAAAGTTCGAATTCAACAAAGGCACAAGTTGAAGCAATTGAGTCGAATCACTGGAAGAATGTCCTAACGGAAAAGCAACGGGCAGAATTTCGGACCCTGCCGGACAGCGTAAGATGTGAGATCGGTCTCAAGCTCAAGGGCAGTGATCGCGGTAAAGAACGCTTTGTGCAATTCTTTGAGCGGTACCTGCAGAGGGACAGACAAACCCATTCAGAATCTGACTATTACTTTGAGACCAAACCTGCTCAAATGCAAATGACTGGGTCATCCACCGGGTACAAAGTGAATGGGTTTCAGACAAGGATCTGCACTTCAGCACTGTACAATCGCAGCTTTGTTGGCACCGTTTTCACTAACAAGGAAGGGGCGGAAAATTCTGCTTGCCTCATCTTCTTTCTGGATGAAGAGGTTTCCCGCATCAAGGAGAAACTTGTACCAGCTTCGAAGAAAGTGCAGTTGTACGTTGCCAATAAGATCTTTGGGAGTGAAACCAAGAAACGGCTAGTAGAGCATGGTTTCATTTTGAAAACTGTGATTGAAGAGGCAAAGCAAGACTTGCTCAGGGCTGAGGGCTGCAGATCGGCACTGTGGGATGGTAATGCTTGACCAAGCAACGCAGTGCATGTGTTGGCTGTAGGTATTTGTAGTTGTTGATCGATGGTCAACGCCGCAAAAGAGGAGCATGACACTCTGTCGAATCACAAAACATGAATGCAAAGAGGAAACCTCCTGAGACCTCCTGAGATGGCAACCCAACCAGGGTTGACTTGAGGGGGTGACTTGCATGGAATCAACCCCCCAATGAGATGGTAATGATTTTGGGGAACATGATGATTAAGATTGATTCAGCAGTGGATGGAATATCCTGGGTATCCTCTTCAAAGGTGATACAGATACACCACCCAAATCCAGACACCATCCCCACTTTCACAAGAAATGGGTGGGATTTCAACCAATTCCACTTGGAGGACCTTCACTGTGTTTCATATCTCGGGCTATCTCCTGCCGGGGTGGGACATTACACAGCGGCCATCATCTGGCTACTGTTGAACCTCGCAGCCGCTGGTTTACTGCGGCAGATGCAATACCAATCGATTTAAACAGTTGAATGATTGAACGGGGGTCCAGCACTTGGGGTAGCTGCTGTATAAGCTGTGGGCGGCATGGTAAGTTTGACCAATAATTGTCCTAGTTGGCACGTCAAGCAAAAGGTCCACATGTAAAGGTTCCTTGGCCTATATCTTTGCATCGATGGTCAAACCCCACAGATTACCACCTATTTCTGTTTCCATTAAAGCAGTGCAATGACTGGACCGATACTGATCTACCCTTGGTAGACTGGTGCATGACTGATTGTTTCAATATTCAATAGTTTTTTCAATTTGCAATTATCCTTGGGATGATGATGATGATCCCAATTGACTTCATTTCTTTTGGGGTGAGTTGAAAGAACACCAGCCCAATCCTAATTTATGAGTGGTTATTGGTTGAATTGTTTGGCTACTATTGATGGTAAGAGTCTCTTCTAAATCCCAATTTTTCGGATGGTTCTGGATGGTTCTATTCCCCATTTCACCCCCCCAAAATGCCATGGATGCCATGGATCACAGCAGCTTCTCCCAGCCCCTGCGGGTGATGACTTGAGCCATGGCAGCGTTCTTTGCGCGAGCGATTGCGCCTTCGTTGGCATGCGTGGCGAGGCGGGGAGCTGCGGGGTGGATCGGGGGCCGCTGTATGGCGAGCAAAGGGTTTAGTTAAATGTTGCTAAAACAAGCATAAACCACCCAAATTATATCTCGATTACCCATGAAAATGGTAAAAATGCGTACGGTTTACTATTGCTTTACTATATGTTTTACTAACATTCATCACCAGAGTATCAATCAATTGATGACTGGTTTAAGGTTCTACACAGAAAAACATGCAGATGTATGAACCTTTGCATGTGAGGATAGAACATCTAAATGAAAAATGATGGTTGGCTGGTTAAATGATGGGCTCAATCCCCGGGAAATCCCTATCAGCCAACCAGTCGCAGGGTGGGGATGATTTGGGGATGGGTCATGCCATCTGTGCCATCTGATGCACAAATAAGGGACCCATCCAGTTTTGCACTTCATGCGAGAATAAGTGTTTTTTGCACAGATAGAATCGGATAGAACATTGTATTTGCACAGTATATACAATGGTTGATGGTTGGTGATATCATATCCAACAAAACACGGGTGGTTTTTGAATGCAATGATCTTGGGAACATGTAGTATATGTTTGGAGTGCACATCACTAAGTATGATATTTAGCAGACTACATCTTGTCTTAGACTCTCATTCCTTTTATGTTTACATGCAGTTGTCGAAAGGAACGGCAGAAACTTTGGGTAAACCTTGGTCCAGGAGGTTCAAACGGTGGTTTTCTTGGCCGTACATTATTCAATATCTGGTTGGTGGTTTGGAACAGCCACGTGGCCCAAACTTCCCCGCTTTAGTGTGGCTGTCCTTGCCAATTGGGTCGATCTGTTTCCATTTGCCATGGTCACTGAGATGAATCCCAGGGACTTTAGTGATGTTGCTAACGGTGGTATGGTTGACTTGGTGTGCTATGTCAAGGTCTTTGACGTCGAGCACGAAAGCCATTTGTTGATCAACAAAGTATCTGACCAATGCTTCATTTACTCTGGTTTCCTGGATGACGGTTTTCACTGTTTCACCATTTTTGATGCTTGTATGCAGACGCAGTATCCATGCCCAGTGGTTTGCCCTACCAAGAAAACAGCTGTTCTTGGCCACAGAAAGCCCACTTGGTCCAGTCTGCATTCAGTGATTGATCTGTGCGCAGGTTTCGGAGGTCTCACCCAGGGATCAGTTGCTTCTGGCATGGAGGTTTCCGTAGCAGTTGATCGCAATCAACCCATGATTGAGTTGCATTCGAAAGCCTCTAGTGCACATCATGTCTGCGGAGATTTTGGCCGCAAGGATGTTTTGACTGAGATCTGGCAACATGCAGGTGGGGCTTCTGTCCTCACGTCGGGGTTCAGTTGCCAGCCATATTCGAGACTCGGCGACGCCTTGGGCCAGTCTGATGCCCGTTCAGATTGCCTCACCAAAACTTTGGATGCAGCCTTGTTTCTGAATGCCCAGATCATAGTCTTAGAATGCGTAGCACCAGCTGCCCAGGACACCTTTGTAAAAGCTGAGATATCCAAGTTTGCCCAGAAAACAAAGTTTCACTGCAGCCAGACAGAGCTCCGCCTTGACAGGGTTTGGCCATGCCGCCGACATCGTGCATGGTGGGTGTTGACCTCGCCCGATGTGGGTCCTATCCAATTACAGGAATGGTCTGAGTTTTCTGATGTTTGCCAAGTTCAACATGTCATCCCTGAAGTACGCATGTGGTCTGAATCTGATGAACATGCTTTGTCCTTAGATGAACATGAGATGCAAGCCTTTGGGGTGGTTGACGGAAATCATGGCAAGTATCTGTTGAACCAGCATTCCAAATCGCCATGTGCCCTCCATGCTTGGGGGTCCCAGACCCGGCCCTGTCCATGTGGATGCCGTAAGTGGGGTTTTTCGACAGAAAGACTTGAATCAAAGGGTTTACATGGATGTTTGGTTCGCAGTGCGGTTTTGCCTGATGGATCGACCCTGATCCGTCACATTCACCCCAATGAAGCCATGGGTCTTAACATGATGGACCCTGTGATTGATTTCGGCACGGATGTACGTCTCACCCTGTCTGCTGTTGGTCAGATCGCCAGCCCGGCTCAGGCACTTTGGATCCTCAGTTTCGTTGTGGAGAGACTTGCACAGCTTAGGGGTCACCACTCCTTTGCTCCGAGCTTGCAAATTCAGGCTTATCGTGCTTGGGTGTTGATGCGATGCAGACTGGTCTGGCCACCATCAGTGCCAGATTGTGATTCCAAGCTTGGCTCACTGGTTTCCTTTTGGCATGCCCACAAAGATTTGTCACTGGCTGAATTACTTTATCCATTGAGATGGGATGGGGTCCTTCAAGGAAACGTGTGTATTGCTGCTGTTTTGGATCATTTGATCAGGACTCGAACTGGCATTCCTGTTCCCCTTTCTGATACTTCAGTTGTTGACCTTGATGACGAACCTGCCACCCCCTGGTTTGATGCCCCAACAATTTCGGATGATTGCTCTACTGCGGGATGCCTTGTTGCTGATTCATGCACTGTTGTGTTTGAAGGTACGAATGACTCCCCAATCCGTTTTCAGCCTAAGTGTGACTCCACGGTGGCACAGTTTGTCTCAGCCCAGAAGAAACTTGTGGGGGATTTGCACATTGGAGAGATTTTTCTCAATGGTAGCCCAATCGATGGCACACATGTCATGGAGGTTGGCCAGGTCATTCATGTCAAACTTTTGGCTGATGCAGTAGTTGAGAATCCACAAGTACCTGATGCTCCGGCTGACATTTCATTGACTGCCCCTTGGACACACCCAGTGGAAGATCCGATTGAACCTGTTTCACCTCCTCGAAAAGTGTCCAAGTTTGATGTTGGTGATTGTGCGATTCCGGTTCGAATGCCTGACCCGGATGACGGCTGGTTGGATGCTTCGGCCTTCTTGGGGCTTGAGGGTGAACAATTCTTGAAACTGAATATGCCGTCCATTGCCAACCCCCAGCAGCTTTGGTCCGTTAGGCATCAGTATTTCCGCACGACTGATCGACTTCAAATCCTTGGTGCACAAGGGCACCTATGGGCTGACGATGAAATCCGGTTTCACCTTGGAGCATTACAGCATGCATATCAGGAGCATCATGCCAAGCACACATGTACCAATCCCCAGTTGTGTGTTCTTGATCCTTTGATTGCCACTTCGTGGATTCAAACCAAAGGTTTTGATTGTTCACTTTGGGGACGTGATCACCCTGAAATTCTTGCCAAAGGAATCCCCATCATTACGGTTGTCCTTGTTGACAAGCATTGGATCCCTGTCTTTATGGCCCCAGTGAAAGACGTCCTACAGGTCCAAACCTGGGATCACCCTGATGCAAATCATGCTGAGCTTGACAAAGTAATCCATAGGCTTGCCACAAGTTTGGGTTTTTCGACTGCTCTGATTTGCCATGAACACCGAAAGTTTTTCACTTCGCACCTTTGTGGTGCTTTGGCCATTGCTTTCCTCCGAGGTGTTTTGATAGGTACTCAATTGCCGGCGACCGCTGATGAGGCCCACCTGTTTCACATCCGATTGAGGCAGATTTTCCAGATTGAACTCCAGCGATGCCAGATCACAAGGCGACCATGGGTCTGGGGTGCTGGAGATTGGGTTGACATGCCTGACCCCCCCAGACCACCGAACAATGCAGCCGTGTGTATCACTCGTGACCAGAGGATTGACCTCATCAACTCCAGAGGCACTGAAATGGGAGATGATGAGATTAGGTTTCACCTGTTGAATCTCCTCTCGCATCAGCCTGCTTCAGACATGCCACGAGACGTCATGAAGTTTATTCCTTTGGAGCCACTTGTGTACAGTTGCTGGGAGTCAATTGGACCCACCATTGCTGAGCAGTGGGCACGCGTGCATGTCAACATTCGAGAACATGGGCAACATGTTGTGACGGCCTTCTCGGTCCAATCGCATTGGGTTCCAATTTGGTTTGAACCTTCTGGTGACCATGTTCAAGTGCACACGTTTCAACCTGAGGAAATCAGTTTTGACAAGCTGCATACTGTTATTTCCTTTATTGTTGAGAAGTTGGGTTTCACATTATCGGCTCTTCATTGCATCCCTTCGGGTCTGCCAGAGCATAATTTGTGTGGTGCCCATGCTTTGTCCTTTTTGGCACATGTGATTGTAGGTATGCCACTGCCCACAACGGTATTTGACCTCCGGACATTGCACACAAATATGCGTGCGTCTTTTGTAGCCCATTTGTATGCGATTACGGAGACCCCGCAGCCTGTGATTTGGGGGTCCGGCCCCTCCGAGGCCTCTGACACATCACAGGAAACCCTGAATGCTGACCCTTTTGCGGTCAATTGTTGTGCATTTTCTGCTGCTCCCATCAATTGTGAATCAGGTCTTTGGGATCTTTTGTGTAGCTGTGTCAGCCGTCCGAACCCTGAGCTGCGTGCACAGGAAGCTGATGTCCGTAGTCAACGGGGTTGCATGATCCGTGACCACGCACAAGCCATGGGAGATGATGAAATCTTGTATCATCTTCAGCACATCATGCATTGTTTGCAGTGTCGTCCTGCTGATGGCCGTGAATTTGTGATTCTACCACCATTGCCTATTCATGAGTTGCTACAGGGGCACCCAGAACCCCTTCGTGAATGGATCACTGAACTCGAGACAAATGCAGTGGTGCCAGTCGACAGTACGTTTTCATTTTCTGGAGCGATCGGCACTGGGTGCCTGTGTGGATTTCCCCGGGGGTGATCACTATGTGTCACACGTTGCATGAGTTTGTTGATGATCCCCAGGTTCTCCATGACGTTTTGGATGCCATTTGTCATGAGATTGGGCTTGATGATTTTGTCATTCACCAAGTTCCTCATGGATTGCCCACTGAGTCTTTTTGTGGGGTCACTGCGGTGAGTTTCATTGCACACATTGTACTGCGAACTCCATTGCCCAATAATATTGATGAGTTGCACCGCAGAGGGTGGGCCATGAAACAAGTTTTCTGGCAAGCCATGCAAGTTCGAAGCCCCACACTCCCACAGCTGTGGGGTCATGGTCTTCGATGGGAATCCAGGCAACTCCCTATAATGCCTGAGTATGGTCCTTTTGTGGTCGCTGCACGAGACATTCTCCAATGTGACACAGCATTTGATTGGTTCTTGTCGGAATATGAGAGTTGCAACTTGGCACATGCGGTTTCACAATCCCACCGGCATTTTGGCCTTGCCGCCAGTGAGATGGCTTTCCATTGCTCATGCCTGCAGCAGTGTTGCCTGGACCGTTTCATGTGCACTTGTAGTCTCACTCCAGCCTCGCTCTGTCAGTGTCTCAACCAGTTTTTGCAAAGCGCCGCCCAAGTTCTGTGTGTGGCGCAATTTACCGAATCTCATTGGTCACCTGTTTTGGTGGTGCGAAATAATGCTCATGTCTGGATTGCAGTTGAAAGTTGTGCAGTTCATTTTCTTCCGATGATTCCGGCAGCTTTCATTAGGATCATTCCTGGGCCTGTTTCACAATGTTGCGGGGCATTTGCTTGGCGACTTTTCGCAGCATGCTTGGGTCTTGAACCAACACAGGATCTCAGGCGTATCCATGCTACCCTGCAGTGTTTGCAACAAGGATGCTGTACTGTTTCCCCTTGTGAGCCTGTTGGATTTGGACCTGGGAATCCCGTATTGAAAGACCTTGTCTCCGAACTGTCAAAGCATGGGATCCCTGAGTCACTAGTTGAAGATCGTGCTCGTGCTGCACTGAAATGTTTGGGTAGTGATGCGGTTGCCACAGCTTTGAACCACAGACATCCGTGGAAACAACTCAAGACTCTTGGGAACCAACAACGTTTTCAGTTTGTCTTGCCCAGTGAATTGTCATCTGAAATTGCAAAGAACAAAGGCAAGCCTGTTGCGCCCAAGGGAAAAGGCAAGGGTGGGCCCAAGGCCATTCAGCCACCTTCTGAACTTGACCCTTGCAAACTGAATGTTTTGGATGGTACCTTCCGTGCTGGGAGCAAACCAATGCCACAATTGCTGAAGTCACAGATTGGCCCTGTTTCGAGTGGATTCGTATTGATGACCATGCATGATGCAGAGCCGTACCTGTCCGCTGGCCAGCCAGTTTCAACTGAACCGTTGGCTTTGGTTGTCCTGTCCAAACATGGTGTTGACCTGAGTTCTGCCCTTCCTCATTCGCCTGTCACAGTCCCTTGTCGATGTACGGTTGATCAAGAACCGGTTCTGGCTGATGCGGTTTTGGTGCAAGTTGGCAATGGTCTCGTTGAGAAAGCCACTGGTGCTGCTCTTGTCTGCGTTGATACACCTGAAGTGGTGTCCTTCAAGATCATGGTGTATAAGGATGAACTCCAGGGTGAGGTGAGTGGGCGTGGGCTGACTTCTGTAGTGCTCCGATCCGTTGGCTTGTCTCGCTTTTGCCGCTGCTTAAACGATGTTTTGGTGAGGACTGCAATTGTCCTCTGTGGCACAACAAGGAAGGTCTCACCATCCGTGACCCGATCTTGGATGTCTGGCGACGGCAGTTTCTGCGCAACAGCTTCAAACCGTGCCCAGCAGACCAGGCCGAGATCTTTTCAGTTTGTGTCAGAACTCCGAAATGTCTGTTGGAGCCGATGCTTGCACTTAGTGGTTGTGCTGGTGCATACTGTGAACCTCGTACTGAGGATGGAAAGGAGATCCTGACAGACTTCACTGTCATTTGGACCCCGAAACATACGTTTCAACAAATGCAGCATCTGAAGCAAACGAATCCGGCAGTGAATGGATTAGCCCGCATTGGTGACCGGAGAGGGCTTCGTGTTCACACTTCTCAGGCCAAAACAGTCCACAAGCTGATCCGACCAGACTCGGTCTACTTGCCAAGTGGGCCACGCACTTTGTTCACAGTCGGGCCTTTTCCTTTTGGGGTTGATAGGCAAGCTGTTGGGAAGATTCTGCAGCAATCTGGGTGGGAATGTCGCCCGTTACAACCCACCACGCCATGCCCTGGCCGGGGTGCAATGTGGCTTATCCAGGCCACCGAAGAGCCAAGCCAAACAATCATCCCGACCACCAATGGAGAGATCATGATTGCCAAGCACAAACAGGAAACAGGATCTACTGCGGTGAAGTCCGCCAACATTGGTTCAGCAGCAACTTTGGCTTTGTGTGGGTCCTCTGCCTCTGGTGTGAAGACAGCAGAGATTGACCCTTGGACCCACAATGACCCATGGAAAAAGTTTCACCCTGCCACATCGGGAGCTGGGGCTCCTTCAGATGGGCTGCAACAAATTGAGGAGCGTATTCACCAGGCTGTCCTTGCCAAGATTCCCCCTGCCATGGACCAGGAAGTGCCGGAACGAGTTTCATTGCTTGAGGATCAGGTGCAACAGCTCTTGACCAAGCAGCAGCACCTTGAAGTTCAGTTTCACGAGCACAGCGGGCAGCAATCACAGCAGCTGAATGCCTTACAGGGGCAAATCACTGCCCAAGCACAGCAATTACATGGGCAGATGGAGAATCAGAATCAAACCATGCAATCCCTCTTCGAGCAGCAGATGCAACAGATAAGAGGTTTGCTGGCGAAGCGCCCCAGAGACGATACCATGGAGTGACAAATTGGCCGTGGATTCATTGGCTCAGTGTTGACTTGTCTCATGGGGGTTTTTCTACTGTTGCCATGGATCTGGGGCCGCTGTCGACAATTTTGTAGGGGCTCACGTGGCGCGGCTGTGTGCCGCACAACATCATTGCGATGTTCACAGTTGGTTTGGCCTTACTTGCTTGCCCTTTTCCTGATGTGTAGAGTTGGAGAAGCTGCAAATCCAGGGCCTTGCTCACCTAGTTTTGTCCTCGGTGTCTTTAATCCGTCGGGTCTTAAAGGAAAAGCACCATACATTGTTTCACAGCTTGCCTATGGGGATATATGGGCAGTTTCAGAAACTCACCTTTGCAGTCAGTCGATGGCCTCATTTCGTTCCAGTTTGCATTTTGCACAAGGGCCATACCGATTTTGTGTAGGCGGCCATCCAGTGCCCCTGCCTGATGACAGAACCTTTCATGCAGCCTGGCGAGGTGTTGCCGTGTTGTCCAAGCATCCGACACGTTGCGTCCCTTCCCATGTCCCGGTTGAAGTGCTGAAATCTTCTAGAATTGCCCTGACCACCACTTTGGTAAATGATGTTTGGGTGACTGGAGGTACCGTCTATGGGGAACCAGCAAGTGGAACATACCCCCATCAACGTCAAAACAATGAACAGCTTTTGCACCATGCAGCTCGCCATGTTTGCCATTTGTCCCGTGGACCTCGGTTCTTAGCTGGCGATTGGAATGTGGAATTTGGGTCCCTGCCTGTCTTCGAGGTTTTGGCACAAGCAGGCTTTGTGGAGCTACAAGACCTTGCCAAAGCACGTTGGGGCCATGTAATTCAACATACGTGCAAACATGCGACACGCAAGGATTTCTGCTTTATTTCCAGAGAACTCCAAGCCATTTTATGCTCTGTGCATGTTGATCATGAAATCTTTCCTGACCATGCCGTACTTTTTGGTAAGTTTCACTCTGTTGGGATAGTGCCGGCACGACAGCTCTGGTCTTGCCCCACTGACTTCCCCTGGCCTAAGAGTTGGAACGCCTCAAGCTCGGTTTGGGATGACACTGAGGGTACGTGTGACGAAAGGTACCTTAAGGTTTGGCAACACCTTGAGGGCTCGGCCAGTGATGCTCTGCCTTATCCAGTCCCGGCACGTAGTAGAGGTCGTGCTGCCACTACTGATGTCAAAGAAGTTCGTGAAGGCAAAATTGCTCCACCCAAGCGAGCTCGCCCAGGAGAAGTGCAGCCGCATTATGTTTGTGCCTCTTTTCGTCATGCACAATGGTTAAGGCAAACTCGCCGGCTTCAGTCGTATTTGCGTTTTGTTCAGGGGAATGGATGTGACAACAAACATGCATGCCGAGTCTGGGGGTCTATCCTCCGTGCCACAGGTTTCACTCCATCGTTTGCTGCATGGTGGGCTGGTAGTCAGTCCAAAACGCATGGGGCACCGGCTGTGTTGCCTCTTGTGCCTCCTGCCCTGCGGATTGCACAAGCCGTTTTTGAGTCATTTGTGATTGCATTCAGGACCTTTGAAGCCGACCTGCATAAAGCTTCTCGACTCTATGCCAATGAGAAAAGGAGTGCGAACCCGAATGCCATCTTTCAGGATTTGAAAACTGCCCCCAATGCGGGTGTTGACTTGTTGTTGCAGCCCAAACAGGCTACCATTGCAGAAATCAGAGAGGATGAGGCCATGGTGGTTCTTGATCATGCTGAGAAGTTTGATGCAGCCTTGCCCATCTTGTGCCAAGGAAACCCGCTGTCTGTCATTCATGCAGAGCACGACGCGGTTTGGGTTGAAACTGTTGATGGTTTGCAGCCTGGTGATCCGGTTACACAGGTCACCCACCTTGGTACTCAAGATGAGTTGTTTGCACTTTTCTTGACAGCTTGGCAAAAGATGTGGGAACGCCACACTGATGTCCCACAGTCGAGGTGGCAGACCATCTTGAGTTTTGCTCGGCAACACTTGCCACATAGGACTCTTGCATGGCCACAACTTGATGTTGATGCTTTGAGTGCTTGCATTTCGCAGAAACGGCTGACCACTTCTGGTGGGCTGGATGGAGTATCGTTGAGGGATCTTCGTGCGTTACCATCAGCTGCTCTTCAGAATTTTGTCTCCATGTATGGTCATGCAGAACGAACTGGAAGTTGGCCGTCTCAAGTGATTGCTGGTAAAGTAAGTTGCCTTGCCAAAACTGAATGCCCTAGCCATGCCTTGGACTTCCGCCCCATTACGGTGCTGGGGTTGTTGTACCGCTGCTGGGGTACGATTCATGCTCGGTATGCTATTCGTGCTCTGGACCCAGTTTTGCCTGTAGGGTTGTTCGGAAGCAGACCACACTGCTATGCGGGCCAGATCTGGTCCCAATTGCTCTGGACCATCGAGTTGGCATATGAAACCAGGATGCCCCTTTGCGGCATAGTGGCAGATATTCAAAAAGCGTTCAATTGTCTTGCACGCCCGGTTGTGTTCGAAAGTTGTGCCATTGTAGGTATTCCGTTTCACGTGCTCACAGCCTGGGCCGGGGCCCTTTCCGCCATGCCTAGACGGTTTCACATACATGGAAGCCTCAGCCCTCCAGCGTTCAGCAATTGTGGTCTGCCTGAAGGATGTGCGATGTCTTGTCTGGGCATGATGGTAGTTGACATATTGTTTCACTCGTGGATGACAAATTTTTTTCCCCTGTGTCAACCCTTGTCCTATGTTGACGACTGGCAGATCTTAATCACTGATCCCCAATTGATGCAGCAGGTCTATGATAGCCTTGATAGTTTCACCCAAGCCATTGATTTGAAACTTGATCACAAAAAGACCCATCTTTGGTCGGTTTCTGCCAATGGCCGTGGGGTCATGAAAGCTCAAGGGTTCACTACTGTTGCAGGAGGCCGTAACTTAGGTGCTCATGTCCAGTTTACACGCCAACACACAAACCACAGCTTAGTTGAGCGCATTGCCAGTGTCGGCCCCTTATGGTCCAAGCTTCGTGTGTCAGCTTCTGGTTACCCCCAGAAGGTCAGAGCCCTGAAATGTGCAGCTTGGCCGAGGGCTTTGCATGGGATAGCAGCGAATACCATTAGTTGTTCCTTGTTTCGCAATTTGAGGTCAGGAGCCATGCGAGGCCTCAAGGCGGACTCTGCAGGAGCCAATCCAATGGTTCATTTAGGGCTCATTGAGCATGCCACGGTTGATCCGCAATGCTGGTCGATTTTGCAAACTTTCAGATTGGCCCGAGACTGTGGGACTGCAAGCCGTGTTGAACCCTTGTTGAGTGCCTTGGCTTCGGGAGGTGTTGAGATCCCGTCCAATAGCATTACCACCACCTTGCTTGGTCGCATCCAATATTTGGGGTGGCATGTTGATTCCAATGGGTTGATTCATGACATGATTGACCCCTTTTCGCTTTTTGGCATTTCAGTGACTGAGCTCCTCTTGCGGGTCGAATTTCAATGGACACAGGTGGTTGCTGCGCAGATTTCACACCGAGCTTGTTTTGATGGTCTGGCTGGGGTGGACCCAGGTGATACACGTCAGTGGCTTTCTACGTTGGATGGTGCGGATCAAGCCTTGGTCCGGAAAACGTTGAACGGCACACATTTCACTCAGAACGGTAGATCCTACTGCCAGGAGGGTGCTTCCGATGTTTGCCCGTTTTGCCACTGCAGCGACAGCCGCTACCATAGGTTCTGGGAGTGTGAACGTTTCGACCACCTAAGGGCCCATGTTTCACCTGACATGTTGTTGACCATTAGGGATCTACCTGCGCTGGCTGGTCCCTTGCCCCAACGACTCGTCTTGAATGGTTTCAGTACTTTGCTGCCTTGCGTCATCGGGAGGTCCCTTTGGTTGACTTACATGGTGATATTCATATCTTCACTGATGGGAGTTGCCATGACCAAAAACTGCCGAGTCAGAGGTTTGCTGGATGGTCGGTTGTTTTGGCCTCAGTCGAAAGTGTTCATGACTGTGCTCATAGTGCGGTTGTTGATGCTGGGATACTGCCTGGCCTTTTGCAAAGTGCGGTTCGAGCAGAAATTTATGCCATTTGGCGAGCCTTGCAAATCACCAAGTCCCATCGAGGATCAGTCCACCTTTGGTCTGATTGTCAGGCTGTGGTCAACAGAACTCGCCGCTTGCTGCTTGGACAAGAGCTCAAGTCTAATAGTGTGCATGCTGACTTGTGGAAGGAGATTCAAACCTGCTTGCGTGCTAGGCCTGGTCTCACCACGATCACTCGTGTTGCTGCACACCAAGATGTGGAAGCGGCTGGACATGCCTTGTCCGAGTGGTGCTACCGCCATAATGCTCTAGCTGACTAAAGCTGCAGTGCGAGCCAATTTGTCGCGCTCTGCCGCCTTCTGGAACCTGCACCAACGCCATGTGCAGGCCAGTCTTGCCATTAATTTAATTAACCGTACAGTGCAACATGTTCAGCTTGCGATTAGCCAGGAAGTTGTGCGTAATGAGGCGCCTGTGGCACAGGTTGACATTCCTGCGTTGGATGCTCCTCTCCCTGCTCCAGCATGGAAACCACTGCCGGATTTGCAGATACCTTCAGGGGCTGTGCGTTGGTATGGTGACGCTCTGGTGAGATTGATATTGAGTTGGTTTTGGCAGACGTTGCATGGATGTCAGGAGCCTGTTGTGTGGGTTTCACACTTCCAACTTTATGCCGATTTCATGTGCTCAACTGGCCACCCGGGTCCTATACACCGGGGCAAGTGGCGAGACGGAGCTGATGAGCCATATATCAGTCTCCTTGCCTATGCCTACAAGCAGCGCACCAGGTGGTTTGTGAAACTATTGCAGGAGTCCCTTCGCCATCAGCAAATCTCCTTAGTCACTTCGTATGGTTTGCCCTTTTCACACATGCTGCTCATGCATACGGGGATTGTGGCCCTCCCGTGGCCTTCAGAGCGACTAAGGCACATTGACCAGCGGATGCTGAAATGTGTTGGAACTACCTTCCGACGACAATCAAAATTGCTGGACTCATTACCTTTTGCAGATGCCGATGTTCGATTCCCTCAGGTCTACTTGACCACTGCCGGTTCCTAGGATCCCCAAAGTCGGGTAGCGTTCTGACTGACGCTGCGCGCAAAGGAAACGAGGTAGAAACGTGGTGGTTTGGAACATGGCTTTTATTTTTTCATATATTGGGAATGTAATCATCCCAACTATTAAGATTGGCCATGCGCTTTGACACTTTTCATTGCTACTTGGCTTAGGCAAAGACACCTCCCATGCATGGCACAAAGGAGATGGTGGTGCGAAACTCAGCGAGGGTGATGAATTTCCATCCGACGTTGTCCGGACTGGGACTGGGAGTGACTCATGAAATGGCTATGAGTCATAACCCTGGTACCTAGTGAACCACAAAACAGCTGGTAAATGGATGTTCATCCCATTAAAATTGATACTAATAGGTTTTGACCCATCCCCAAATCATAACATAGGAATCAATCATGATCAATCCAAAAGTGGAATAAATTGATGATCTGGTTGGTGGTTTCAAACATGAATGGATGATTTTTCATTTCATATATGGGATGTCATCCTTCCCATTGACGAACTCATATTTTTCAAGATGGTTAAAACCACCAACCAGTGATACTTTTCATTTTCCAGTGAAAATGGTGGATCCCCCAACGATCCCCCTGATTTTTTCAAGGGACCGGTGGACGGCCTTGGCATGGCCCCCTGGGAACCAGGTTTGATGTGGACGCTTCCGTCAAGAAACACGACAAACCCGCGGCCTCTGGGCTACCGGGAAGAAAAATTGGAGAGTTGGGAAGTGACAGCTGCAAAAGCAACACGGAAGTTAGTGGGAATTTGGAATTGGAAAAAAACATGATGGTTTTTCCAGATTGGACATGGCAACTTTTGTTTGGCAAACCATTTTCTGTTGAAATTTTGAAGGTTGAGGGGATTCCATGGAGCATTTCCGCCGGTCTTTGAGGTCACTGCGAGCAAGTATCAATTTGTGAAGAGTCACGTCTGGGGGCCTGGGAAATGGAGCGGAAGGTGATCCACGAACCCTAGGTTTGGTATGAAATGTTTTAAACTGGTCTGACATGTTATTTGTTACCCTCTGGTATCCTCTGGTTATTTCACGTAGCGCACTGGAAAATCACCATTTTTAATTATTTCTAATATTTCCAACAGGTAAATCATCATAAATCATCTATAAATAGACTCTGTAGACCAATTTCCATAGCTATGTTAAATAACCAGAGGACATCATATATGTTATCTAGGTGGGGTATACCTGATTTTTCAACATTGTTGCTGCTTCTCTTGTCCAGATTCCAGTGGTGCTGTTGGAGACGATCAAGGGAGCCGAAAGCCCAGTGATGGCAGATGGGGGTTCCAGTGGTTTCCACATAAATGGGGGATCCCCAATAGCTGGATCAAAATGGATGGTTTATTTCAGAGAAAATTCCGAATCGTGCTTTGGGAGTTTCAGAAATTCTGATTGTGACTCGAGTGTTCCCAACTCGAAGATTGTTCCCCATGGTTTTCGGGAGATTGTGAAGAGCCACTGGAAGGAAACGAAAGCGAAAGATTGGGCCCGATCACAGCGGTCTGCCGCAATGGCGCAAACTCCTGAGGTTGGTGTTAAAGGGCAGATTGTCCATGTGAGGCGCAGGGACAACTGGCCACCAGTCCAATCTGGTAAAGGAAAACTGTGGACCATGCTGCAATAAGGTCTTGAATCATGGGACAGTGGTTCCTATCATGTCTATCATACATGTACACGAATGTGCCCTTTGGCCAACATGGCAATAGAAATTCAATTCCTTATTCTTTGATAATTATAATCATACGATATATATATATATATATCGGATGATTTGTCTATGAATCTGAATGGTACATTTGATATTATCGCTAATTACTTTACTTCGTGTGATCCCCACCATGACATTTATACATTTTCTTACTGGCAAATCTTCTGGCATTCTATCTGACATATCTTCTGACATTCTATTTGGCATTCTATCTGGCATATCTTCTGGCATATGATCTGGCATATCTTCTGGCATATCTTCTGGCATTCTATCTGGCAAATCTTCTGGCATTCTATCTGGCATATCTTCTGGCACTCTATCTGACATATCTTCTGGCATTCTATCTGGCATATCTTCTGGCATATATTCTGACATATCTTCTGGCATTCTATCTGGCATATCTTCTGGCATATATATCTTCTGGCATATCTTCTGGCATTCTATCTGGCATATCTATCTGGCTATCTTCTGGCATCTATCTGGGACACACTTTTCTGACATTCTTTCTAACTTTCTTCTGCACATTCTTTGTCCCATATCTTCCTACATGAGGTCCGGCAGGGAACACTTGGCATGGATACCCGCGGTTGAGGTCCGGCAGGGAACACTTGGCATGGATACTCGCAGATGAGGTCCGGCAGGGAACACTGGGCGTGGCTGGTCGTGGTTGAGGTCCGGCAGGGAACACTGGGCGTGGATGGTCGTGGTTGAGGTCCGGCAGGGAACACTGGCGTGGATGGTCGTGGTTGAGGTCCGGCAGAGAACACTGTGGATCGCGGGTCGCAGTTGACGACGAGGACGACGAGGACGACGAGGACGACGAGGACGACAAGGACGACAAGGATGACGAGGAGGACGAGGAGGACGAGGAGGAGAGGAGGAGGAGGAGGAGGACGAGGCAGGAGGAGGCAACTGACATAAAATCTAACAACCCTCACCTGGCAGGTGGGGAAATAGACAATCCAATTCTACTGGATATTCATATGTACAGGACAATCAAATTGGAGGATTTTCCAGCCAGCTCCGACTAGCCACCTGCCAGACGTGGCTATGCTCGACATCGTTTAGTTCCAAAGGGCTTAGCGGCTTTTGGAACATGGGAAAACATTGATGTGGGGACCGCCTAGGACCTGGGATGACACATGCCCGGGCTGGTTGGGTGAGGGGGAAAAAGGCACAAAGACACCACCGGATCTGTGGATTCTTTGCAGATGTCAAAGTCACGCCATGCTGCATTTTTCGATTCAAACCAGCGACAGAAATTTGAAAATCAGCCGAGCCAAGAGAACTGAGGCCTATGCTGATCCCCAACTGATTGAGGATCCCACACTCAAGGTGGGTAGAACGGAACAGTGGAAATACAGTGGATGTATGTGGATCTTCACAATCTTTAATCTGAATTTGGTTGAATTACCCTCTGGTTATTCACGTCGCTTCGCGACGGCAACCGCCCGCACCGCATCGTAACGATGTCGGCCATTGAGACCAAAAACATCCGAAAGTACTGATTGTCGGAAAAAAAAACGCGAAGAATTTGATAGCCATGTATAGCGGACCAACGCAGTTCAAAAAATAACGAAAAACATGAAAAAACGGCGAAATTGCTGTTATTTACAGTGTTTTTGCGCGGTGAGAAGCAGAAACCACTGCAAATACCATGGTTTTTGAGGGTCAGGTGGCCAAAAACACTGTAATTTACAGTGTTTTTTTAACCAACGTCAAAAAACACTGGTATTTACGATGTTTTCATTCACACCGTAACATAAAACAGCGTAATTTACGAGGTTTTTGGAAGTTTTGAAGCTAGCCGTCAAGCATGCAGAAAACAGAAAAACACTGTAAAAACCAGTGTTTCTGCTATCACAAAACGACGAAAATCAGTCCGAAAACGGGTCCAAAAACTCAAAAATCCGCCTCCGGGCCAGGCCACCTGCGGAACCGCAAAAAAAGATGTTGCAAACCAAAAAATTGAGGTCAAAAAGTTGAAAAACACGGGTTTTTTCACTTTTCGCTTGCCGATTTTGGACGGGCGCGTTCACGAACAGGTGTCTTCCGTACTGTTTTTTACAGTGTTTTTTGAAGGCGAGCGTCACGACCTATCAAAAACAGGAGGTTTTGGCCGAAAAATGCCCCCCCCCCCCAGGTAAACCTGTAACCTTTTACGAGTGCCATCCGGACGATCACGCCCCAGCACCTTCGGTGCGGGCGGATTTAACATAGCCATGGAAAATGGTCCATTTATAGATGGTTTACCTATTAAAAATGGTGATTTCCATGGCTATGTTAAATAACCAGAGGGTATGTTGAATTCAATCTGATTGGTGGCAAAAAACCCAATGGAAACCAATTGAATCCCCCTTCCATCTCCATCCTGCCGGAGTCGCTGGTGCACCAGGCGCGAGTAGCAACCGAACAAGGTCTGCTACCTTTCGATTGGGTAGCCCTGGCATGGTTACGCCACTGGGGTAAGATTCTGTTGGAATCCCACCATATCCACCATGTCTTTGGACAGTAAAACGAACCAAAAAGAGGTCAACACATGATAAAAAAAACATGTACAATGTGGGGCCCCCCAGTTATAAGTTGGTTTATAAGCCCCAGTAACCATACTTATAAGTACCATAAACCATAGTTATTGGAGTTATAAACCAACTTAGCTATCGAACGGGGGCCCCACATTGTAGCACTGTAGCACCCACAGTTTCCTCTGAACAAAATCACTGGCGATGCGCCGCCAGGTGGATGATGTCCGGCTGCGATTTCTTCGGCCCGCTCGAGAGGTGTCAGTCAGATCCAGTCGTCATGGATGACCGTGACTTAGGGACTTGAAACCGAAAAGGTGACTTGGTAGGGATCCCCCACTTTGGAAACCTCCCTATGGATCCCTATGGTTGAATCATGTTGAAAATCGAGTCGTGCACAGTTTGTAGTATGATGATTTGTAGGATGATGATGGAGACAAGAAAGAACTGTATGCATTCTTGGAATGTTTAAACGTCAATGCCTCAGATCATTGTACCATTCAGCAATTGGAAGAAAAATGGTCAGAACTTTGGGTGACGAGTTTCATGGATGTGGCAGGACCACTCATCTCTGTTGGTGGAGCCTGTATCTGTTTGGGACATTTTGGAGGACGATTCGGACGATGGCGCCCGGGATTCGTCCTCATGGATCATGATCTTTGGGGGTGGTTGATTGGATACCAATTAATGTATGTCTTCCAGGGGGACTGGTTGGTTTTATGGTTGTTTTGAGGCGTATCGTTACGTAATTTCCTAGAGGGGTGCTGATTGTTTACTAAGTGCGCAAGTGCGCGAGTGAGTGCCTGCTCCCAGCATCGTACAATTAATAGATATTAAAGATAGAATATAATAGATACAATTACCAGATATTGGAATATTACTGTATAGAATAGTATAGAATATTCATCACACTATGATCATGATTTTTTGCAATTGGCTTGCCACAGAGCCAACGTTTCAGCATACTTTGGAGGATCTGTCCACGAATCATGAGTTGGATCTCCTGCCCGGCAGCTGGGGGCCTCCAGGACCTTGAATGGGCAAAAACATGTAGCAGTTGTTGTTTATTCAATTTTAAACTTAGCAGTTGTTCGTTTTTTTAATATATCCAGACTTTGAATAGCTGGGGATTTAGAGATTGATTTCATTGTCGGGTTTGCCACATCTCCAAAGATAGAAGTTCAGAAGGCTAAAGATGGTAAGATTTCATGATGCTCAAACCGTTTAAACACCAGACATTTTGATACATATTGTCATTTGATGTATGGGAATTTCATTGGGATTTTATATATTCTACTGGATTTCAATGGGGAAATCATGGGAAAAGGGATCACTGCCTGTGGCATCTCTGGCCTAGACCTGGATCTTCCTGATGATGGCATCACCGAAGTTGGTGTCCACGAGGTGGTGATGGGATGCTGGATTGAAGAGATACATAGTTTCCCTAACCGTCAGTTGGAATCCCAACCTAACTATGGAAAGATCCACCATGCTATTAATGGGTAAATCTTCTATAAATCAACTATTTAACTATGGCCATGGTTTCAATAGCTATGTCAGTTGAGGGCCCCCAACCACAACCAGACCGAAGTCGCTATGGGATGCCATGGCAGCCTGGCAGGTGCCTGTGCGCATCGCATTTCGCAACCCTGAGAGCGCGGCAGGCGCTTGATGGTTTTCATAGGGGGGTTAGGATGGATTGGGAACCTACCTTTTTTATTGGGGAGTGTTCGGATGACATAGACATAAACCACAACTGGGATCCCTCAAAAAAGCGGAAGAATGGGATATAATGGGATTTTTTGACGCCCAATGGGATGGTTGGGATCAGGGATCATGCTCATTCTTATGGCCCATGTTGGTACCTCAAACAGGCTCGTTGGATCCAAGGAGAGATGTCTTGCCATCAACCGATATCAACCGGCTAAAGCGTCATCCTGCGTGCAAGGCAGGTACAACATCGTGGTGAACGTGCTATCGAAGCAGAGCCAGGCGCAGTTGAGAAGCAGAGCTTGGAGCTGCTGACACTTCACTGCTGGTGGATCTGGTGGTGGGGGATCCACATTAAATTCTCGGGGTGGTGGTGGTTCAATGCAAACTTCATGGCCCTTCTTTCAGAAATGTTCTGATGCAGTCTCTGATGTTTTTTGCTGGTGAGGCTACACTCACAAAGGGAACTAGAATGAATGTACGAGTGTCCACTCACGCAGCAAGAGATTTTGGGTGTCCTACTCCAAAAATATAAACCTCATTTGACTTAAACCGCTGATCAAATCTGTTGGTCTGGGTTAGACCCGATTTCGAGCAACGCTGGGCAGGATGCAGAGCAGCAACGCGAAGAGATGAAGAAGGCCCGACCCAGTCAGCCATGGCTTCATGAAATCAACTGCTGTCGATGTATTGCCTCCCAGTTTATGGGTGATATCTCCAATGTCCGTACTCAGACATCCATATGTGTTTGATTGTTATTGCACACTGACCCATTATCCATTTGTTTTTCGGCCATTCATTGTTGTGGGGTATAAGGCTTCTCCCCCGGAGGCTTCTCCACCACTCGGTGAAATCCCGCCATTCCTATGGGAAATCCCGGCGAAACATCCTGGAAACCCCTGTTGCATGGTCTAGAAGTTCATTTTCCTAAAATTCTTTCAAATTTTGGATATAATTATATGAGATGTTTAGTGGTCATACCCCAACATCTCAAGATTCTATAGCGGCTAATTTTTGTTACGTTTCATGTTCGTTTCCCCACAAACGAAAAACGGAATTCAGCGGAAAGTTGATCGCAAGAAAGGCAGGGATCTTTTCAGGCCATGGAGCAAGGCAAGAGCTACCGTTTGGTGCAACGTGGCGGGGTTGTGGAGGCGGGGGTTTCAGGCTTTGACAAAATGAGGTTTTTGGTGGATGATACCCTCTGGTTATGACTATAACATAGCCATGGTATAGATGGCCCTAATTGAAATAATTAGATTAAATAGATGGTTTACGATTGTGATGTTCCATGGCTATGTAACCAAATTGTAACTTAAATAACCAGATGGTGGAGCGGTGCAGTGATTTTTAGGATTTTTCGAGTTTTTGTTGGGATGATTGGGATCTTTTGATTGGGATGCAGTTGGGAATAGGATGGGGCCTGGGGATGGATGGGCAACTGATCGACTGAACAACCCCCCGGTGGTTGATGTTGTTAAAAGTTGCACCCGACTATTTGGTACTCCAAGCTGTGGCATGATTTTTTGGTTCCTAACTTTTGTCAGGTTCCACTCCATACGGACAGACCATGTGCAGGTCTGTAGATACAGCCTTTTGGGTGGTCCTGAGTCTTGATCACGCAGGATGATATTGGTGATGCAGAAGACGACGATGAGCTTGATGAGGGAACCTGAGGATGCAGCGCGTCAAAAAGACAGTGCACACTGAGATACCTTGAGACTAACCTTCCTAATGAGTCCTAATGGAACTGCACTGTATATCCTAGTATATCCTAGTCATGCAGGATTTTGAAATCAGTTTCTCGCCTGAGGTTTGTAAACCAGTTATAACACGACACCAGTTGCTAGCGATTTATCTCGGGAAGAATCAACACTGCAATGAAAGGCTGACCATGGCTGCTGCTTTGGTCTCTGCAGATCCGGGGCTCAAAATTTGCTCCGTATCCCATTGGCACGGGATGCAGTCCCATAGAGGCCCAACGTAGCGGTGATCATGATGATGGTGATCACATGGTGATCAGATGGGCCTATTTTTTGGACAAATCATTCAAGATATATCTGGTTGGTGGTTTGGAACCATGGAATTTTATGACTTTCCATATATTGGGAATAATAATCCCAACTGACTGTAACTGACTAATATTTTTCAGAGGGGTTGAAACCACCAACCAGACATAATGATTTCCGGCTAAGATCAAATACCTTCCGAAGGAAACCCGGTGACATGTATTAGTTCTAATTCATTTTCAGGGGTTTAAATATTTGGGGAGAATTTTATAGGGGGATTCCGAAAATATCACTTAACCTATAATATTAAATCATCTAGTTGGATCATTTAATTCGGTTTTACTGCCTTGACTAGATGATTTTCACATTCAACAGCTACCGTAGCTGGCCCTCCACAACATGAACCAGCCAGGTTTGACTCTGGGCTGCTTCCATGCTGACGCCTCAGATGGTAGAGCTGGGAATGGGATATTTGGCATTGGGGTAGGATTGGTAGTTAATAAGCCTGGTGAACATGTCATCCAATTGGGTTGCCCCAACCACTAGCTTGTGTAGCATTTATTCTCGTTTGCCACATGGTTTCTAAGACAGGGAGGTATCCCTACCCGACATGTTTTGAAAGACAGGCCCTTGCTGGAAGTTGACGAGGTGGGCTTCAAAGAGAAAAACTTATTGCTGGTTGGCAATGGTCATGTCTCAAACTTGGGTCAAACACCGGAAATTGGTCATCATTTTCCCAAGAAAAATAGGGTATCCGGCATCAATTTATGGGTTGATGATGGTTGATGCCTTGCAATTTGGGATATGAACCGAGAATCACAGCCATCAAATTGGTGACGTTCAGCAACAATACGTTCAGTGACGGTCAGCAGTTGAATGTCCCATCTTGGGGGAACTCAACAATGGATCCAATGGCTGGGTTGGAGATGCTCCAATGTATTTTCTGATCGGCCAGTCCACAGTGGAATCTAACTTTGTTGCTGCTATTGATAGCCTTCCTAAGCAAATGTTGGCTGGTTGGTGGTTTGGAACATTTTTGATTTTCCATTTCATATATGGGATGTCATCCTTCCCATTGACTCATATTTTTCAGAGGGGTAGGTTGAAACCACCAACCAGTTGGTTTATCAGACGGCATGTTGCCGTGGCAGGAAGCGTCCGTGTCTTTGACATGGTCTGTGGATGAGGACAGCTTAAGTTGCATGTTGTGTCCATTGGTTCAGTTGCTCTGAAACAAGTTGAGATCAATCTTAAGCAGCAAACTCAAAGGACTATGGACTCACCATAACATACTTACCCTCTGGTAATTTAACATAGCTATTGAACATGGCCATTGAAATAGTGGATTTACCCATTAAAAATGGTGATTTTCCATAGCTATGTTAGTTTACCAGAGGGTACATAGTTCAGCCCTTATTGGTTACTTCTCCATTTGAGCAGTGGCTGCAAAACCCCCTGGTCCCTGGTTGATGATTCATTCGGGGGTTGTACTGCCCTCTATATATTCAGGATGATCATCATCCCACTAATTATCATGATCAAAACCATTGTCATCATTATATATCATTATCATTCAGTATCATGATCAATCAGCATTGTAGGGGGTTATACTACCCATACATTACCCATATACCATCTGGTTATGACTAACAGTTCGCCATGGACAATTATCATGCTATTAAGAACGGTAAACCATCTATTTCTATGGGAAAATCACCATTTTTAATAGGTAAACCATCTATAAATGGGCCATCTATACCATGGCTATGTTAAATAACCAGATGGCAACTCAATATATCATGGTGACCTTTGCACTACAGGATGGCACCTTGCGACACAATCCCTCAGGGATGCGAGTCCCATGGCTTTTTGTCGTTTTTTTTGGGTGGACGAGTGGTCAAAAAATGCCAGGGATGGCTGTTTTGATGTGTTTTTGGGGCAGAAAAAAACATGACACAGATTGAAACATCAGGATTTGAAGGGCAAACGTACGTGGCTTCAACAGGTGTTTACAAGAGCATCTTGGGGTAGATAAGGCAGATCTGGCAGCACAAGCCCCAAGGATCGTTAGGGGTTGTCTCTCAAATGGAGAATACATGGGAATATCATTGAAGGTCGATGATGGAAATCTAGGTGGGCCAACAATTGGCAATTGAGTTGGGTTGAAATACATCAGCCCCACCGCAACAATGAACTTTCACTTTCCCTACTAGCTCTCCGAAGTGAAACCTTCATGGCCACACATGAACCATGTATGGCAATGGTGGGTGAAATTTCCAAGGAAATCTCTGTGCTGTCCGGTGGTAGCCGCGTAGCCACCAGGTGTCGCCCGACAAGGGTGTTGTCGTCGATGGCCAAGAATATCGCCTGTCTCCGCAAGACATTGATCTGGACTGCGCGGGTTTCAATGAGATGATGCTTCAAGAACTGGAGACTTCCCAGCCAGCTATGTTAAAGATGGAAAATGCAACGCCTTTGCGCTCTATACTTGGATTGATATCCAACATTTACTGGCCATTGTGTATTCTAATATTCAAGTATGGTCCAGACATAGTTTGTTCTGTATAGCTATGTAATCATATATGAATATGTGCAGATTGAATACCAACATATTTTTTATAGTATTTTATACACACATCATATATAAATATATATAAATCGCACTACGATAGATTGTGCTATAATTGTGATGTGTATAACTGTTGTCATACCATATACGCATAGTGTACATACACAGCAGTATGCCGCAATTTGCATCACATTACGTTGCGTTAAGCTATGAATGTTGTTCCATTGTGTCACTAAAGAATCTTCCACGATGAATATAGCTACATCGCATGATCCATACTTGGATCATGTAATATATACCATTATATACCTCTATTCGCTGGGATGGTCATCAATCATCAATCCATAGGAAATTATATATGCAGCAAGGATGAAAGAATTGGATTCTCATGGCATCAGGACCGCAGCAGTACCCTGGGCACAGGCTCAGGTGGCGTGGCCCATGCCTCGGATGCCGAGGGGCCTGGGGATGAGTTGATCCATCAAACACCTATAGGATGAGTTGGGCATGTTCAGTCTCAAAATGACTTTTGAGGAGCTAAAATTGAACAGATCCAATCCAGATCAAGGTCTCACAGGGGGAAAAGAATGAATTGGTTGAATGGCTTCAGCAAAAGTTCTCGGACTTGAATCGGCCTAAAATGGTGATATCAGACACTGAATCATGGTGAAGATCATGGTCGAAGGCCCAAACAAATACGTTCTGATCCTGGAGGTGACTGGCAGTGTGGCGAATTTCGCCAATCAAAACATATGAATGATTGTTATGAACTGATGGGGCTCAGATATATATATATATATGTATATGTATATATATATATGATTATATATATATGGTTATATATATATGATTATATATATATATATATATATGTCAAAGGGAACTCAGTGACAACACATGAATAACATGTGACACATAAACAACAACTGCACGGGACGCCATACTGGCTCAAGACCCCCGCAAGGAAAATAAGCTGCGCGCGCTGCTGTCTCATGTCGTGACAAGCCCGACCTCCAGCACATCAGGGACTCCGAATACAAGATATCCAGAACAAGGATCCATTTGTTCACAGGTTATCAGCCGTAAGGGCTCACTTCTCCCGTCGGGAGAGGAGTACCTGCGTGCTGGTAGCCGGGCTGTCTGAGCAATTGATTGTGGACGCAAAGGACCAATCAGCTCATCATCGCAAAGATGCAAGGTGGCAGCGGGGATTCACGCAACACGCAGTTTACCTTCAATGAGAACACTGCTATGCCGGTCGAGGAGGTCACTCAATCTTCCCCTGGCGACACGGCAGACAGTGGTGGGATACGCTCTACCCGAACTACACAGTCCGGATGGCAAGTTACATCAAACAGACGAAGAATATCCACCCAAAGTACACCAAGATCTTCTCGAAATAGTGCTCGAAGTGATGTTGTTCGTCAAGGACATCGACCATCTCGAGGACGAACTACCCCAAGGGACAGATCCACCAGGGCCGTAACCGACCGAATTGGTGAGAGGACCGGGGACAGTCGTGTTAAGAGGAGATCAACGGATACTTCTGTGGCTAGTGAACCTATTGCCATGATAGAAGAACTACGGGCACAATGTCAATCCCTACGTAATCAGTTGAACCACATGGAAGCATATGCTGCATCAAGAGATCAACTGATTCATGACATCGAGATCAGATTCACTGAGTATCTTCAGGAACACAACCAGAATGTAGTTGATGAGGTCAATGCACTCAATCATAGATTATCATGTTCCGCAAATGAAGTTGCAGAATATCAAGCAGAACTAATGGTAGCATCTCAGGAAGACGAAGGTGCAACAATACGCATCCAAGACCTTGAACGCCGAGGTGCCCTGATGGAACATGGCGCAAGACGGATCCATCAACGCGGTATGGAGATCCAGGAAGAGTACAAGGATGAAGTACATCACCTTCAAGGACTATTGGGTAATACAAGACTGCAGCAACTTCACCAGACCAATGTCTTAACTACCGATATTGCCAACTGATTGTACACTGAAGGTCAAGAAATGCAGACGGATTTCCAGAACTCAATCGTGGAATATCGTAATCGATCCGAAATGGCATCCTTCTCAAGCAATCAACTTGAAATGATTAGCCAACAACAATCAATTGCAGTTCATGAATTGTCTGAACGGAATCAGCTATTGAGTGAAGCTCTAGTTCAGTCTCGTAAACAGGCCGAGTTGTATGAAAGCAGTATTGAAGAGATCACTAGGGAATCTAGAAAGAAGGTTTTCGAGGCAAATCAGGCCAAATTGGAAAGTGATCTGAAGCACCGGAACACTGAACATGATACTGTCAGAAGAATTGCATCGTACAGGAATCATGAGGCCGAAGCGATATCACACCTGAGGCTTGAATCACAGGCTAGTGCAAATTCGATCGCAAGGGCGGAGCACTATGAAGAGCTCTACGCCAACGAGCAGGAGATGAACTGTGAGTTGAAGGATGATCAAAAAGCAGAACGTGAAGTTGCGAAGATCATTGACTCAGGGCACTACGACCGACGGTCGTGGCCCTGATGAGATGCTTGTTGAAGACCTACGAAACCAAGCTAAAATAGCTCAAATCAGAGTTCAGGATCTAGACCATGAAGTTCATGAATGTTTACAGGAAAGCATGTTGTTAAAAGAAAGATTGACTGAAGTTGCGGATGTAGGGGCGTCGTCCTTCTCCAACGCTGAAGTCCGAACTCTAAGATCCGAACTAGAAAGTGAGCGCAAAATGAAATTGGCTAGTGGTATTCAACAATATGAGAGGTCATGCATGTTTATGGGGGAAATTCAGGATAGGGATGAAAAGATTGGTATCAAGAATTCTGAGATTATTGACATGAAGCGTCACTTAGATGAACTGAGAAAGAGTCTCAAGGATTCTGAAACATCTATGTCTAGGGTCAGCCCTGATACACTTCCCTATTCGGCAGGCATCCCCAACTATGATCTCGCATCAAGACTGGTCATCGACAAACTGGAGAATGAGGTGAGTGAGGCCAACTCTGAGAACGCTATCCTAAAATCTTGGGTATCACAGATCGACAAGGAGTTGACCTACGAGACAAATGCTGCTCAATCTTACCGAGGACATGCTGGATCTTCTCAACAGCAACCTTCTCAATCGAACAAAAGAATCACCGATCTGCTGAAAGAAGTTGACAACAAGATCGCCGATGGAACTGAGAAGGACTATTACAAGCCTCCGAGCGGATGGGGCGGTCCACCTGACCCTGATGGACCTCCTGACCCTTTCGGGCCCAACGGTCCAGGACCACCTCCAGAACCTCCTGGTTTGCCTTCAGTTCGAGGATCACAACGTCACAACGTGATTCAGCAGATGACGTCTCCACAGCGGCGTACACGGCAGAAGAAGTACCGAGAATGTCAAGACGGGAGGCTGACAAAGTCTATGTTAGCCCATGGCCGAAGCAACAGAACCTTGGGGTTTGGCAATCAGATCTCATCAAGAGTGTTGTTCTTGCTGCGAATGATGGAGACAAAGCTGCGTGGGAGGCATGGTTACAGCCGGCTATAAGACCAAATCCTGACATTGAGCTGCTGAATGATAGTGGCGGGCAACGATACCAGTCAATCGACGCCAAGTTGTCAATTGCATTGTCAAATGTTATAGCCCAAGCCGGTGATGTTGCTCGTCATGTAGCAATTAAACTGAGATTGAGAACACAAAGTCATAGTCGAAGAGGCACCTACGTTATGGGACGAGAAATCTTGGCTATGATCCTGGAACACTTCAGAACCCCAGGTCAACGAGAGACAGCCTTCACCATGGAGCACATCGTATCGATGAAGTATCTCGGTGACTCAAACCTGGAAGTGTTCTACGAGAAATGGATGGAGATGGTATCAAACATGATGCCGGATGATGTACCTCCTGATGATTGGCTTCGTGACGCTCTATATAAGAAGATTCGAAATTCGGGTCTCATGATGTTTGACATCAAGCAGTATGAATCATGGATTGAAGGAGATCAAAGACGAAGCTATCGCTACCTGTTGGACGTCATCGAAAGGCACATCTCTAGAATTAGAGAAGACAAGCATGTGGCCGCTAGAGAGAAGTACGCAAGAGAGTTTGCAGGTGGTGGCAAGCCAACTGCTCCTGCACCAAATCCAACTGCTGCTGCGCCAGATGCCAATCCGAAAGCGAAGCCTAAGGCCACACCCAAGGAGAAGGCAGCACCTAAGGCGAAGGCCAAGGCTGACGCAGCTCCAGTTCTACCATCACCTCAACCAAAACAGCATGCCAAAGGAAAAGGAAAAGGTCAAGGGAAAGGAAACGGTCGACCAAACAGCCGAAGTGCTAGTCCTAGATCCAAGAAGAAGATCCCATGCCACTTCCATTTCATCAAGAAGGCATGCAGGAAAGGCAAAGATTGTGAATACAGTCACGACCAAAAGGTGTTCGATGCGAACAAGAACGCGAAAGGTAATGGTCGAAAACCAGGAACTCCGAGAAGTCAATCTCCAGCAAATAAGACCAAGAAGATTGATGAACCATGCTGGCACTGGGCTAAGGGCAAGTGCCGATATGGAGACAAATGCAACAAGCGCCATGATCCTCATCTATTCAACACTGCTCCAAACACCGAAGCACCAAGCCCAAAGGCTACTCCTGCACTTGTCCATGAATGGAGTGATGACGAAGGAACATTCCACAAGGTTGCATCGAATGTCGTCAAGAAGAAGGTCAGATTCGATGAATCCAAGACTTGCATCCAAACGTATGTGAAGAAGGACTTCGTGAAGTGCAGCCGGAAATCCCAGACCATCCCCAAAGGTCATGGTAAAGTTGGTAAGCCTACTGATCAGGTAAGGCAAGATGAACAATGGTCTTATTCATGCAGACTAGCATCGAGCCGAGGGAAGGCAATGGCTATCCTGATCGATGCGAAGGGTGAGTACAGTGACATTGATGAAGTCCTGGTCATCGTCGGCCCCAGCCTGGACATTCTGATCAGACTCGAAATCGAGGACGGTGAGGTGGCCAGGGAAGTCTTTGTGGAGAACTATGTTCAGCATATCGAGGGCCGATATGGTAAAAGGGGCAACACAATGTGTATCACTGTTCCCGTTGAAGAAAGAGATAAGAGATTCATATTGGATTCTGGAAGTGGTCATGATCTCATCTCATCTACACGAATAAGTAGAATGAATCTACCAACATATGATGATAAAGTCGTCAACTTCCATACAGCAAATGGGGTAACATGTTCGACCAAACGTTCAAGTATTAAGTTCGAGGCATTCAACGAACCAGCAGAAGCTGTCATCCTGGAAGACACGCCTTCTGTGATCTCCATGGGCAAGCGGTGCGTTGACCTTGGCTACTCATTCGTATGGCCGACTGGAAGAACTCCTTTCATGTTAGATCCCAATGGCAACATCATCGAAATGACTGTCAAAGACTACATTCCTTATGTGAGTGTCGATCAAGAGAAGAGAAAGTTAAAATCATCCTGTGTGGAAAAGATCATGACAGTTCTTGATGATGGATGCTCAACGTCTGAAGGCGAAGGCCTTTTGGTCATTGATGGAGAAAGTGGGGACGAACTTGAGGATCTTTCCGACGCCGTCGGACGATCCGATGTTAAATCTCCCAAGAAATTAATGAAGAAACGTAAGAAAGCAAAGTTGAGAGGCGATCAACATGAAGTAGCTGTTGGAAGTGATGCAGGTGATGCTGAGGAAATGTCGTGCTATGCCGATGACTATGCCGAGTTTGAAGATGACGGGTACGAGCCCAGCATTGCACCTGATGATGTCTATGAAGATCATCAAGTTGAAGTTGAAGAAATCCCTGAAGATGGAGGAGGTGAAGATGACGATGATGTCATCGATGTTGATGAGGAAGATGGAGGAGTCCGATTGAGTAAGAGGGGAACTTTGAAGAATGAGGCAAGATCAAAGATTCATCTTCTAACTCATCGCTATAAGAACCCATACTGTGAGTCATGCGTGCGTGCAAAGATGAAGCACAGGAAGACGTTCAGAGGAGCATTTCAGCGTAAGCTCACGAAGTTTGGGGACCTGGTCACGTTCGACTACGTTGACAATCGTCGAATTGCTGAACAGGATTATGGCGACGACAAAACCATCTTTGTCATCAGGGATAGATATACGGGGATGCTTCAATCTTACCCTTCTGCTAAGAAGGATACTGACGCAGTCATCCGGGCGGTCAAACAGTTCACGGGCCGTCGTAAGATCAGAGAAGCATACTCCGATGATGCCCCGCAGTTCGACAAGGCAATGAAGATCCTGAAGATCCCAATGGACACTTCCTTGGCCGGAAAGACCAAGCATAACTCACTTGCAGAAAGAACTAACCAGTTTGTGCTTGTGGCAACCACAACATGTCTACTTGAAGCAGGGATTCCACCATGCTTTTGGATGTACGCTATCAGATGCGTAAGTCACCTGCTCAACATCGAGCCCAACGATGATGAGGTGAGTTCTTGGTGCAAACTTCATGGAGAAGAATTCAAAGGGAAGATGATACCTTTCGGTGCCCTCGTGTACTTCAAGCCCAGTGGTTCACGTGAACGAGAACAACAACACAAGTTTGATCCCATGGGAATTCCTGGAGTGTTCGCCGGATACTCCATAGGTCCCGGGCTCCATTGGTCGAGAAAGTACAGGGTATGGGCATTGTGTGATTGGAGCAAGCAGAACTTGGCCTATGACGCTGAGAAACCCGTCGCCAAATTGAGGACTCCGCACTATACCGAAAGGGTCGAACTAAAAGAACCCCCTTGAATTCCCATGTAAGTCAGAGTATGAAAGGATCAATGTTTCCATTGAGGGATTAAAAGTAAAAGATCGTCTTGAAGGAAACCCAGAAATTCTACCGCCACCTCCTCCGGACGATGGTGATGATGATGAAGATGGAGGTGATGACGATGGTCATGATGGCGGTGGTGTACCTTCGTCGAAGGTCCCACAAGGGAAGACGGAAGGGGAGTTGGAAGCTGAAAGACTCCTTGGTGAAATATCTGAAAGAATGGGACCACCAGGTATCGATAAGCCCGCACATCCAGACCTTCATGTTCCAGAAGGAGGGCCAGAACATTACTCCGTTGGAAAGGCCGGGGATGGGGTCGTGTACCTGAATGACGATGGTGAATGGGTGAAGCTCAATGCTCGCGGTCATCCATATCGTATTGACGAACGTGGTTTTCGCAGAATATCAACTACTCCCAGGCCATCAAAGTATACCCCTGACGAGTGGAGGAAGATGTCACCGACTGTCAGAAAGGGTATTGCTAAGGCCGAGGAGAAGAAGATTGAAGCTGAAAAAGAAAAGAAGAAGAGCGACGCGAAAATCAAGGAGAGCGAAGAGCGAGCAAAGAGAAAAGAAGAAAAGAAGAAAGAGAAAGAAGCCAAGAAAGCCAAACCTTCCAAGAAAGACGACAAAGGCGATCATGTTTCTGGAGTAGCCATGTCCCAAGACTACGTTCGAAGGGGCGAAGTTTTTCAATATGGAAAAGGGTCCACTTGTCCCGTCGGGAGAGTGATTCCTGCCACTGCTCCATGCAATTCTGATCTATCAGACACTGATGTACCTGATGATGATGACTTCTTGATGGATTGGGACGAATGGTCTGAGATCGAGAATGGCAGGGGACCGAAGGCTACTTGGAACAACGACAAAGTGTATGACTTCAACCAGGGGAAAGTGGTGGCTGCTGCGACCTTGCACAACACCAACGATGTACCCCAAGACGCTCGTGGCCTCAGTGATGTTTTCCGTCCATTTCCATGCATGCCATGCATTAATCATTGTGATGATCATCGAGAAAAGATAGCTTCAAATGGTGATGGAATCAATATCAACAAGATGTTCAACACTGCAGTTGCAAGGCCTGTTGGTCGAAAGGAAATGATGGAAAACGATGATGCACGTAAGGCCATGAGGAAGGAATGGTTAGGTCAACACGCTGCTGGAGTCTACGATTTCAGTGTTATAAGAGAATATGATGACGTTGTTCGTGAAGCAAAAGCAAACAAGACAGAGGTTCATATGGCCAGAGTACATGGAATCTGTGTTGAGAAAAACTACCAGTTGCCTGCAGGAAGCCCTAGTAGAAAGTTCAAAGGCCGAGGTGTCTTGCTTGGTAATCAGGTGAAGAACCAATTCTGGGAGGCTGCTTTCTTCCAGGACTTGGGCAATTCTCCAGCTACTTTTGAGGCATCGAGATGGGCTGATTTCTATGGGTGTCTTCCAGGCCATAATGTAAAACTTGCCGACGCTATTCAAGCATACATTCAAGCAAAACTAACCGGACCACCATGTTGGGTTGAGCTACCCGAAGATGCTTGGCCAGACGATGTCGATATTCGAAAATTCCGTAGGCCAGTTGTAAGATTGGTTAAAGCTTTGTACGGCCACCCCGATTCGGGGACAATGTGGGAACAACATTGTGATCGGAAAGTTCGAGAACTCGACTTCGTTCCTGTTGGAGAAGAATGGCCTTCAATGTATTTTCATAAGAAACTGAAGTTACTTCTTGTCATCTATGTAGACGACTTAAAGCTGGCAGGACCGGAAGAGAACCTGACTAAGGGTTGGGAGATGCTCAGATCAAAACTCAACATCGAGCCCGAGACTGACTTAGGACTATACCTTGGTTGTGTTTTGAGAAAGGGATCTACCAAACTTCATGATGGTACCCCGGTGTCAACCATGACCTATGACATGGAAGGTTTGTTGAAACTGTCGGTTGAGAAGTACTTAGACATTGTTGGAAAAGATACGAAGCTGAAACACGTATCCACTCCAAGTCTACCTGAAGAGACAAAGAAACATAAGTCTAGAGCACCATGTCCCGGGAACCCCAAGAACAAGAAAGTATGTCCATGGTGCGCTCACGAATTTGATCCGGACGCTCCATTGTTTTATGAACAAGGAACCCAAGGGGAAGACGTCTCGCCTGGGGAGTCTGAGAGAGGTGCATTAGCGCCACACGCTGCCAGCGTGTTGATGAAGCTGCTGTACGCGGCGAGGATTGCTCGTTTCGATCTGCTTCGTTCCATTAATTCCCTGGCCAGGAATGTAACAAAGTGGACCATTGATGACGATGCAAAGTTGTATCACTTGATGTGCTACGTGAATTCCAGCCTATCTAAAAGAATGACCGGATGGGTTGGGGACAACTTCAATGAATTGACATTGTCTTTATTTGCTGATGCTGATTTTGCAGGGTGTGCCCAGTCTTTGAGATCTACTTCAGGGTCTCATATGCATATTCAGGGTAACCACACACGGTTTCCTTTGTCCGGGGGCAGCAAACGGCAAGGATGCGTAAGCCATTCAACGCCTGAGGCTGAAATCGTGGCAGCCGATGTCACCCTCCGTACTATGGGTTTGCCCGCTATGAGCATTTGGGAAACGCTGACGGGAAAGTCGCCCAAATTATTGTTCCATGATGACAATCAGGGCATGATAGGTGTAGTCAGGTCGGGTCGTAACCCCACCATGCGGCATCTTGAGAGGACTCATGGCATAGCCATTACTTCCCTCCATGAACATTTTACTCGGGAGAACTACGTACTCATGTATGAAGTGACCTCAAAAATGGCCGCCGACATTCACACCAAAGGCTTCAAGAATCCGTTGGCATGGAAAAGAGCATGTATGCTCATCAACTTGTTGGACCCTGGTGACATCGGTACGAAAGATCTGCTCGATATGGTCTCACCTACCACGGATGTCGATACCACTGTCCGTCAAGTGTTTCAAACCAAAACTCAAGATGTTCCAAATTTTCCATATACCGAAATACCTATTCTACCACCTGAGGTGTATCAGAAGGGTCTTTCTGGTAAAGAACAAGTACAACAACTACCTGGCATGGATCCCATACTGGTTGTTAAAACGCCAACCTTCTTTAGAAAACGACCACCTGGTGTATCATTGCCCCATGATTGTTTGAGAAGTACCTGGATACTTTCTCATGGCAAATGGATCAAGGTTGAGGATCGAGTTCCACCCGTTCAGCAACAAGACCGTTTCGATCAATGGGTAGAACGAGCTTGTTTCCAATACCATCCGTGTCAACCTAGTATATCACCGTCGGTGATTACTAGGAAATCAGCCGGCATTGTCTCACCGGGACACCCGGCGTCAACAGCACGACAAGGGCTCCATGCTGCCGCGGTGCCGACTCGTCAGACTCCAGTCCTGAAATATCCTCAGTTAACTGTGGGGGTGGGTCAACTATTTTGTCATCAATCCCATGGAAAGGACCCCACAACCATTCATGCAGCTCCTTGTGGTACTGCTCGGGTGATCAACACGCTTCTTCGAGTTGTTCATGGGGGGAGTTCTGGATGGGGTAGTCTTCCAATGGGATTTCCTCCGTCGGGGGACCCCAATGATGATCCATATCCTACAGAAAACAAAGATCCCAATCGACGACGAATTATCTTTGCCGGTGGTGACGTGATTGCTGGTAGGGTATCAAGGGACAAAGCCTATAACCCCACAACGTCATCAAGAAAGGGAAAGAAGGTATCTAAAAATGAATGTGATCAAGATGAATGGATATGGAAGGATGAAACTACATTGACGAGAGTGCACAAGGTACCAAGAAGAAAGATGTTTACCCCCAAAGAAGCTGACTTTCTACCATGTAAGCTGAGACGGTTTAGAGATGAACGGGAAACCAACCAAGTGTTTCAGTCAAGTGGGAGATTGATCCACGACTCATGGAGATTGGCGGCGAATAACATCGAGAAGACCAATAAAAGAAATGAATTCTGGACAGGGACCACTACCTTCAAGATCATATCCAATGCAGACATCAAAGATGTGATGGACAGCGGGTCTGATGTGGAGGACAGGGCATCGTGCCAGGACACTGTGGTCACCTGTATCCTTGATGGAAACATGAAAATCATTCCGTTGAATGACATGTTTATAGCCCATCACTACAAACTGAAGCATGAGACCAGAAAACAAACTGATTGGGACATTCAGATGACACTCCACCGAAAGAATGGGAAGACTCTGACATATCATTTCAAGCAATCTTATGCCGATTTTCTCGGGAAAGTACTCGATGACGTTGTCATATCACTCAACCTCTATGAGATGAAAGATGATGTCCCATGTTTGCTCCTCATGTGTGCTGAAACGCAAAGTATCATCACAAAGATTCACGCACAAAGTCGGTTCAAGATGATGCATGTGGTCACAATTACCGAAGATGACAACCTAATGTCCAACTACGGAAGGGCAAAATGGAGACGTTGCATCAGGGGTCCTAGTGACTGCGTGTTCTTTGCGGGACCTTGCACCGGTGGTTCACCGTGGAATCGCTTAAACAAAAACGTGAGTGAGGTCACTGCACACAACATCAGAATGAAAGCATTTCTGTATTGGGAGTTATGGGAAGAGTTCACATTGTGTCTGCAACGTGTACATATTTTGCACGCGATGGCATTGTTGGAACTACCTCGGGGATGCGACTATTGGAATGATGATAGGATGAAGTTTCTGATTAATGGGACCCAATCAACTGTGCATGACTTTGGTGGATGCATGTATGGTTTGACTTCGAAATTCAAAGATGTTGGGACCGCCATCAAGAAACCATGGAGAATCGTATCGTGGGGGGTTGAATTCTTTGACCTGCATGCAAAATGTGATGGCTCACACACTCACGGTCAATGTGCGGGTAGAGAAACACGAGCAACACAACTATATACCGAGAAGATTGTCAGATGTATTCCTCGGGGTGTCACAAATCAAATGTTGATTAACAACGTTTACGGAAGGAGATATCGACCAAAGGTTTTGGATGAGGAAGATCACCATAAGTCGAAGTCATGTGCTTGTGTCATTGTGAACGACTATGAATGCGACACCAATGTGAAGACCATCAATGAACAATTATTCATTAACTTCATCACCCAACGAGGCGGTGTGAAGGTGAAGCTGAGGCTGTATCCACGTCGTGGATCGCTATTGGCGGATCCGGATCCCGTTAGAGGTAGATTGAAGGTGAAGTCGGGCTGTTACCTGCGTCGTTGGTGCACCTTGACGGATCCGGATTCTCCTTGCCTCATCTCGGTCTTCGCAATGGCTGGAGCTGACCTTGTGATCCCCTCAGCGGCCAAAGGTATCGGCTCACTGAAATCAACTTTGTCCCTCATCAAGGAGAAGAGCCAAGAGCACAACCTTCCTGCTCCATTCTCCACCTACGAGGAAACAAACTTCAGGGGTTGCAGGGACAAGGACATTGACGAATGGTTGAATCGAGTGAAGATTTCTCCTTCCGTCGTCGTGGCCTTAGCCTTTGTCATGGACAGAAGTGGCAGAGCATTCGTAACTCATGCAATCAGGTTGCTCATGAAAATGTTGTCAAAAGTGACCAACGAGAATGAGTTGAAGATGTCTGTCACTAGTTTCATTGACAAAGGGGCCCGGTTATCAAAGTTGGTGGAAGGGGCCGCCAGAAATCCAGATGAGAAAAGCATCATGCAGCTTTTGTGCACCTTCGAGTGTGCGATCAGAATAGATGAACTATGGGATACCCTTAAAGACCACTACACCGGGCAGAACAGTATGATTAACAAGGAGATCACGGTTAAGGAATTGCGCGACAAGATCGCGAATACAAGCCCAACGAACCTTGGATCCTTGAATCAGACATACCCTCCTTATGGAAGTTCATGTTACCAAATCCGGAAGAGGACGAACTTCGAGGAGATTGCCCGTCGGAAGTGGGAAAGCTGGTCATTCGAAGCGATGCGGAGAGAGGAACCTGAGCCAAGTGAAGTTGAAAACCGCATCAAGTATCTGGTCAACATCATGTACGAGGAGAGCTATAGCCTCGGCTACGCACTCCGACGTCACAACGCCAGAGCGACCAGCAGCCAGGGTAAGACCATCATCGTCCAGAACGTCCTGGAGGACTGGATGTCGATGAGTTATGATCTCAGCTTGGAGCGGACGGCAGCCGTTGTCCATCTACAAACCATTCTCATGGTTTCCAAGATGCTACATGAGTGGATGACACGATTGGAGAACTTCAAATCCATGTCATTCCTGAGCGGGATCATCAAGACTGATCTGGACAGAATGAAGCAGGCCATTGACCTCCGCGACGACTTGTGGGAGTTGGGGGGCTACAACATTGAAAGGGCCGACCAGGGCATGTTTGAGGAGGTGGAGAAACGAAACAGGACATTCTCCTGTATTCGAGACTATGTGACGACCACAGCCACCACCCAGATGGGCCAAGGGGCCACAGAAGTCTCCCACGTCGATGGCTGGGACATCCCGCTGATGCCGAAAGACGGCAGAAACCCTCCAAGTCAACCGGACCATCCAGGTTGGGATCCTTCACCAATCAGAATGATGAACGACAAGCAGCAAAGGGAAGCCGATGCCCAGCGGGCGCAACAGCAACAACAACAGACTGGGCCTAGCAGTTCCACCGCCGGTGGACGCGATGGTTACAGCTCTGCAGCTGGGAGCGCACCACCACC
>CAMXCT020003258.1:0-70942 GCA_947184155.2 Cladocopium goreaui
TTGAGGCCTGCGACACGGTCCTTCCACCCAAGCTGACGGCAGGAAAAAGCAAGATTTGAAGCTAGTTTCTTGGCAGTTCAGACAGCAACGTTTGGGAGTATGGGCTGCTGACCGCGGGCCTTCGCTGTGGAGCTGTTTTGAGGGCATGGGAGCTGCACTTTGGAGCTGGTTTGCTGTCAGTTCAGAAGGCAACGTTAGGCAGTGGAGCCTGCATTCTGGACCAGCCTCAGCCAGAGGTTCCAGAAGAGATCGCAGCCGCGGCAGCTGACGCGCCAGAACAAGAGTCTGGCAACGAGACAGAAGTTGAGTGGGGAGGCTCGCTCACGAGCTATAGCAGCTACGAGGTGTGCGAGATCCCTGACCTGGAAACCGCCAGGCAAGAAGCAGAAGCTATAGCAGCCCAGACCAAGTGGCTGGAGCAGCGTCGTCTCCAAGCACCCCCACTGTACGCAGCGGGAGTTGCGGGGGAGCACCGCACGGTCATCCGCCGACAGCAAAGGCCCAGCAGTTGAGGCCGAGCTGAACAAGGCATTGGACTTGTGCGACCAAATCCAAGGGGCTTTGAGCCAATCAAGCCAACAACCAAAGCCACCATCGCCCACGGAGGTGGTGAACGAAAGGCCCGAAGAAGAACGCGATGACAGACCCACAACAGGAGATCGGCGAGATGCAGCTGAGGATGGATGCTCTAGCGAGTCAGATGCAAGCGCTGAGTATCGCCCATCAGAGCCAGGTGCAGCAGAACGCCCAGCTGCAGCAGGAAAAGCAAGATCTGGACCAGCGCCTGACAGGCCTCATGGCACTATTGCAGCAATCCTTGCAGCAGGCCGCGAACAAAGGCGGCGCCCAAGGGCAAGTTCCCCCGCTCCAGAGCGCGGGAACACCCGCCGGAAGCAGTAAGCCGGTCAATCATATTGACGTGCTCAAGTCTGTGAAACAGCCTCAATCCTTAAAGGATCGAGACCAATGGGAACGGTTCAGTTTCCAAGTAGAAACATACTTGGCTTTGCTGGACGAAAACTTGCCAGCAGACTTGGACAATGCACGCAAGCTCACCAATTTTGCGGATCCAGTCGATATGACTCACGAAGCCAAATCCCGAGGGAGGCAATTGTTTGCAATTCTGAACTCGTGGGCCCAAGAAATGGCAGTGGCAAGTAAGATTGCCCGTGGCATTCGAGACCAAAATGGTTTTGAGTTTTGGAGACTGTTGTGGCGTGAAATGGCCCCAGACAACAACTCCAAGAGTTTGATCTGGCGGCGCTCGTTGCTCAGTCCCAAGTTTCCTGCAAAGGAAGCCGAGTTTTCAGCGGCACTCCAGGAGCGGGAAGCTGACCTTGACAAGTATGAGGCCGAATATGGTCCCAGTAAGGCCATCAGTGATGAAGACAAAAGAGCTGTGGTCCTTACTGAGGCGCCAACCGCCCTGAAACAACACCTTTCCATGCACATTGGAACCCTTTCCACGTATCAGTCTGTGCGTGAAGTGGTGGTGTCCTATCTGCAAGCAAAGCAGGTTTGGAGGCCATCAGCCGCGTATGCGGGAGCCACCGCACGCACAAGAGATCCAGATGCCATGGGCATCAGCCTTGTTGGTGATGGCAAAGGAAAGGGGAAAGGAAAAAATCGCAAAGGAAAGGACAATAAGAAGGGCAAAGGAAAAGAGGCCGAAGGAAAAGGAAAGGACAGCCAGCCATAGCAACAAAGGTGGCAAAGGTCAACAGGAGAAGGATCGTTGCGCCATATGCTGGAAAACCGGCCATACCCCTGAGAAGTGTTGGTTCAACTCAAAAGGCCAACCAAAGGGGAAGGGCAAAAAAGGAGTTGCAGGTATCACTGAAGACAATACGTCAGTGGTCTCTGCAGGGCCATCTGCATCTCAAGTTGGTGGTCAAAGTATAATCACCCTTCCATCCACGACCACATCCAACAAAGGGAAGAACGTTGGAATGATCGGGGAACACCGACTTCTCATGGTTAAGGCCACCAGCAGCGGGCAACACCGCCGTGTTTCACCAAAGGCCATTTTGGCCATACCAGAAGCCTCCATCTCTACTGGCAGTGCCATTTTGGCAAAGGATCCCAACACCAAGGTGTTTGTGGTGAAAGGCAAGAAGGGTGCCACACGAAAGTACAGTATGCAGCACCAGGGTCACAGTATCCTGGCTATCCGTTTAGGTCAACATGCATGGCAGTGGGATGAAGAGTCCAACGCCTGGGATTGCAAGGAGTTCAGAAAGAAATGGAAGCTCCTGCATGCGCCACACGAGACGTTTCAAGGCACCAGGGTATGGGCACTTCAAGTCTTCGAAAGAAGTGACACTGCACGAGTGGCCAAGGTTGCCAGCAGAGGCACGCTGCTGGTAGACACAGGAGCCTGTTCTTCGGTCTGCAGACCTGAGGCTTTTCCAAGTGCTCTCTTGCACCCCAACGCCGTTGAGGAACTGTACACGGTAGATGACACTCCATTGAAGGCGTGCGGGGAAATCCGCCCTCAGCTCAGGCTTGGAGACGAGCTCAAAGAAGAAGCTCAAGTCACCTTTCAGGTGGTTGAGGGTGTGAACGAAAACATCCTGTCAGTCAACAGGGCATTGGACATGGGAGCCAGTGTCCACTTTGAAAGTGACCACTGCTACATCCAATGGGCAGATGGCAGAAAAGCAACGTTTGCCAGGCAGGGCAAACAATTTCTCCTTCCTTATAAACTCTTGATCAACCAAAAGTGAGGACAAACTCATAGCATCAAAACCCCAGGGACCCAAACAACAGGGGGGGACAAATATATATCAATATATGTACACAAGTAATACAGGAGTAAAGGGAGACCGAGACAAATCTATATATATCCAAATATAGATATATACATATATATATATAAATACGCACGTGATACGCCGAAAACTCAAACGAAAAAACGCAACTCGAAATGAAACACATCCACTGAAAAGTGCAAAGGCTGGTCAATCTGTTTGTTGCGTTTCTCTGAAGTTTCACTCGGTCAACCTCTCCAATTTGTTTCACGTGGGCAAAAGTCACGAATTGGTGACCAGGCGACACACAACGACCAAATGTCACAGATGTCATGGTCTCGGCATCAATTGGAGTCATCACCATATTTCCAAAAAGGGCAACAAAGAAATCCATTGTTGCAATGTATCACAGCCATTCCCATTAGGTGCGGAAGTGCGCCTCCAAAGTGTCAGCACGGTGGGGTGTATGAGGATGTCGCATCGTGTGACAAACAAGCTCACAAAGTAAAATGCAATCCTGGCAGCGATGTTGAATTTCATCCGATTGACCTTGTGTTTGAAGATACGCCTGAAGGTGATGCAAGCCAGTAATTGCTTCGTCCAGAATCTGGCGCAAGTAATTGAAGCTGGGATGGTCCAGGGCTGTCAAAGCACGAAGCGGACCATGATGGTCAACAGTAGTGATGGTTTGAACTGATCCATCACCATTCTCACCTTCGATGGTTGCCAAGGCAGTGGCAAACGATTTCCAAAAGAATTTGATACTGGACAAATAAAGGCAGTCGCCACAAGCAGTCAGGATTGCATAGAAAAGATCGGACAATGCTTCAATCTGGGCGAAGCGGTCCAAATCAATGCGGCCAGTGTCATCCGTAAGGTAACGGATGATGACCAAGGTAAATTCAACGATCTGAGAAAACATGGAATCGGGGAAATGATATTCAAAGCAATTGGAAAAAGGAACGATTAAATGGAAGCAGCGGGAATGTGGACTGGGGCCAAGTGCTCAAAATAAACGTTGGTCATTGTCCCAAATGGACTGACTTGGCACAGAATTTCGTCCAAAGACGGGCATGTAAAGATGTTGATCAATTGTCAACAGTGTTGCCACTGCAACGAAATGACACTATATATGGAAAATATGAGATGGAGAGGAGAGACAGGTCCCAAGTGGACACACAGAATCGGAGAGAGACAAAGGGCGGGAGTGGCGTCAGACAAGGGGGGGACAAAACGTTTGGCCAAATGCCAACGAGATCGCTTGAGGGGAAACAGCACACGTTCAACGTATTAAGCAGTGACCACCAACAAGGACCACAAAGCCACAACACAAATTGAGCATTTCAAAGAAGGCTCTCTCCAAAACAAACAGAAGTCTCTCAAACACAAAACGTCTCACAAACCTCTCTCACTCATCCAGATGTTTCATTTCTTTTCTTTTTTTTACCGTGCCGTCAGAAACACGAGGTTCAAACAAACCAAACTTCAAAGGGGTTCCGGGTTTCTCTTTTTTTTGGTTGAGGTGGCACATGCCACACCTGCGAGTTGATAAGGTAACAAGGCTGAAGCCTAGTGAAACTTATAAACTCTTGCTCAACCAAAAATGAGGAAAAACTCATAGCATCAAAACCCCAGGGACCCAAACAACAGGGGGGGACAAATATATATCAATATATGTACACAAGTAATACAGGAGTAAAGGGAGACCGAGACAAATCTATATATATATATATATCCAAATATATAGATATATATATATATACCAGTAGTACCGCACAAGGCGGTGGCGGAAGTTTCAAAAATAGGAAACCTATAGGAGAAATTGGTTGTTGTGAATCAGGGATGGCAGAGCGAAGCCACCTGATGGACTGAAAGGTGCTTGATCTCTCTCACTCTTTCTCTCTCTTTCTCTGGCTATCTACCTACCTACCCATCTATTTTCTATGTATCTATCTATCTATCTATCTACCTATCTATCTATCTATCTATCTATCTCTCTCTCCATCTATCGATCTATTGTTGTTGTAGTTGTAGTTGTTGTGGTTGGTGTTGGTGTTGTTGTTGTTGTTGTTGTTGCTGTTGCTGTTGCTGTTGTCGTCGAAGTTAAGGTAGTTAAGTTAGTGAAGTTAGTTAAGTTAATCAGTGTCGACTTTTTCGACATCTTCACGTGAAAAAAGGTTCAAAACCCTCAGTTTTTTACACTTTTGACTTCGAAATGTGCTTCGCGCCACAACGGCATGCACTTTTTCGACACTTTTTCGACATCCGAACCTCCAAAAGTGGTCCGAGACCGTCAGTTTTTAACACTTTTGACTTCAAAATGTGCTTCGCGCCACAACGGCGTGCACTTTTTCGACATCCGAACCTCCAAAAGTGGTCCGAGACTGTCAGTTTTTAACACTTTTGACTTCAAAATGTGCTTCGCGCCACAACGGCGTGCACTTTTTCGACATCCGAACCTCCAAAAGTGGTCCGAGACCGTCAGTGTTTAACACTTTTGACTTCAAAATGTGCTTCGCGCCACAACGGCGTGCACTTTTTCGACATCGCAACTTCCAAAAGTGGTCTGACCATAGTGTGTTTTGCACATTTTGACTTCAAAATGTGCTTCGCGCCACAACGGCGTGCACTTTTTCGACATCTCAACTTCCAAAAGTGGTCCGCTCCTCTAGTGTTTTGTCCATTTTGACTTGGAAATGTGCTTCGCGCCACAACGGCGCGCACTTTTTCATGTCTCATCTGGCCAGCTGGCTCCGCATCCGCCGCTTTAGCGAGCCTACTTTTCGACCCTCCGGAGCCACAAATCATTGGAAAAACACAGTGAATCGCGACTTTCCTATCTTTTCGCGCATCTACCTCTTCTTTCTTCTGATCTTTTCTCTTCTCTCTGCCTCTTCCCTGCTCTGCGTTTCAACTGTCCATATTGTCGGAAGTTTAGCTTCTAAACTTCCTTCGATAAATACGCACGTGATACGCCGAAAATCGCAAACGAAAAAACGCAACTCGAAATGAAACACATCCACTGAAAAGTGCAAAGGCCGGTCAATCTGTTTGTTGCGTTTCTCTGAAATTTCACTCGGTCAACCTCTCCAATCTTTTTCACGTGGGCAAAGTCACGAATTGGTGACCAGGCGACACACAACGACCAAATGTCACAGATGTCGTGGTCTCGGCATCAATTGGAGTCATCACCATGTTTCCAAAAAGGGCAACAAAGAAATCCATTGTTGCAATGTATCACAGCCATTCCCCATTTTCTCACCAAATATTTTTTTTAACAAATCAGTGAGAGGAACCCCGGACAGGGGCACATAGCTTGACGCCTCACGGCCCCAAGCTTCAACATCAAATCATGGCATGCTCTCCTCCAGCTTTTCCCCCTTATGCAGGCATCCATTGAACTGTTGTTATCAATGAAATAAATAGCACGGGACTCATTGAGATAGTCATTCCACAGAAGCCTGCCCACCAAGATGGCATAGAGTTCCACAAGGCCAATGAAGTGGGAAAAGTTGGATCCCCACTCCTCAACCAGGCGCTTGGGCACCTCGCAAGAGAAATATTCAAAATGTTTATCAATAGCAAGGACGCCACCAATGGTGTGACCGCTACTTTCGCTGGCACCGACAGTGAAAATCAATATTGGTCTCCGCTGATCACAGCACGGGACCCTTCGGGGTTCTCCTGCGACCAACCTCCCCATCAAAATCTGCAACGATTCAACTGCACATTGATCCAAGCTGACGTTCTCGGATGTCTTGATGGCCAGCCGGAACTCGTGCATAGCTATCCTCCCAAGGCGGCCCATGATCTGGGCATCTGCAAACTGTATACGCCCTAGGATGCGGCTCGCCTCCTTCGCAGTCAGTCTGCCTCGAGATAATATCCCATTGCCTGTTTCAGAAATCTCCTCAACTCTGCTCGGCTTGTTTTCTCACCAGCACCAGCCTCACTAGCGTCAATCTCAACCCCAAGGACGGTGGCCTTGGAATCACAGGGCTTCAGCTTATGGTCTGCAAACTGGAACCCAAGCATGTCAAGGAGGAGCTTCGCCATGCTCATTGAAGATTGGCTAAGCACGCAAGGTGCCACCATGGGAAAATCGTCAAAATAATTTCCCCAGAGCAATCCAGCACTCAGGTCGATGGAGTGGATCAGCCTGGAGACGCGGTTAAAATGAACCACGCTGGCCGTCGCTCCAAATGGCAGAACGTTTCCAATGAAACATTTGCATACGTTATCAGCTGGATCCTTGAGGGTGATGACTTAGCTTTTTTTAAAGTCTCATAAACGTATTTATGTTGTTCAGCGTACGTGTAGTGACGAGTGACATGAACGTGGGTACGAACGTGTGTGTGAACGACATGCGTGCGAGTGAACGTACGTGCGAACGTACGTGCGAACGTATGTATGTACGAGTGAGCGTGCGTGTGCTTACATGTGAGCATACCTTCGTACGTACCTGTGTGCATGTGGGTACCATTTTGTGAAATGTTGTTTGGTAGAAGTGATTACCTTTGTCATACTATTTGATTTACAGCTTATATCTATATAGTCTATATAGTCTATATCGATATCACATCATATATTTTAACCTATCAGTTATCAAATATCACATGTTTGCTTCTTGCATTGAAAAAGGTTGTCTTGAACGCCGGTGTCCAGCAATTCTTATTTTTCCCGCGAGCGCCAGCGTCAATTTGGTTTTTGTCATTAGACCCAAGTCCATGCAAAATTCTTGGTATACCTGTATCTGCACATGTATGGCACGCATGTTGCATTGCCTACTGCACGCTGGCTGCTCTATTCCATGAATATGCACCGTTCAGCCTGCAAGTGAAACTCAAGGCGTAGGAATTGGTTCCAAATCCTCGTCTTCACACCGCCCTCGGGCAGTCAAAGCTGACACCATCTGTTCAATTTCCGAATTTTCTTCTTGCTCACTTTCAGTGCTGAATCGCAGCGAAGAAAGGATTGGCATGATCAATGCAGAAATAACATTTCCTGCAAACCTCAAATTGGCCAGGAAACCGCCACTTCATGTAAGCAAAGCTGTGTATGCATATATATATATATATGTGTGTGAATGTGTGTTATATAATTGTATATATAATATAGTAATATCATAATATATATATTACATATGCAATCATATGTATATATTGTATATTGTACAATGTATTTAAAATTGTCATAAACTATATATCAATACAATATTATTATATAAGTTATAGATATACACAAAACAAATGTAAGTATGTATGTATGTGTGCATGCATGTATGTATGCATGTCAGCAAGTAAGTAAGTAGGTAAGTAAGTAAGTAAGTAAGCAAGCCGGCAGGCAAGCAAGCAGGCAAGCAAGCAGGCAAGTAAGCAAGGAAGCAAATAAGGAAGGACAAGCAAGGAAGCAAGGAAGCAAGGAAGCAAGTAAGCAAGGAAGCGAGGAAGCAAGTAAGCAAGGAAGCAAGGAAGCAAGTAAGCAAGGAAGCAAGGAAGCAATAAGCAAGGAAGCAAGCAAGAAAGTGAGTAGGTGAGTAAGCGAGTAAGTGAATATGTTAGGTAGGTATGCAACGGTGTAGGTGTAGGTGTATGTGTAGGTAGGCAGGTAGGCAGGTAGGCAGGCAGATATGTATGTAAGCATGATAAGTATATGTATAATGTATAATATATAAGTATGTATGTGTGTGTGGATGTGTATGTCTGTAACGTTTTGTATGTACCTGCACATGTGTTTGCCTCTATGTATCCAATACGTGAGTTTACGTGTGTGCGCGTGTGTGTTTCTATCTGCAATATGTCTACCTATTCTGGGTATAGTAAAACATATATCAGCTATAATTGGCTATAGGCTATATCTAAAAATCTGCATATATATATATTTATTTATTTATTTAATTCAATAAAAATATATATATATACATAATTATATATCAGCCGCCGCCAAAGCCGCCGCCAAAGCTGCCACCGCCGCAGCCGCCGCCAGAAGCCGCCGCCGCACTGCCGCCGCACCGCCGCCGCCGCCGCAGCCGCCGCAGCCGCCGCTGAAATAAGAATATTGATATTATAACATGTTATATCACACATAATATATAACATATTTGTGTGCTGTATAATTCGATGTAAAAAAAAGATACATGAAATTTACCTCAAATCATATCTAATATCATCCATCGAACCATATCATTTATCATCATATCATATCATAGTATCACCATTGTGTAACCATCTAACAATCATCATATCATATCATACCATACCATACAACTTAATTTAAACCTTATAACTTATATCTTATAACACTTATAACCTATAACTTATAACTTATAACTCATAACTTTCATCATCGTCAAAATAAAAATAATCATGTCATCATCATTGCATCATCATTTCAAAACACGAATTCCAACTCGAAACGCGTTGCCAGCCAAATCCGTATAGTGGGTCTGGCTCCATGCCCCTTCAGCTGGAACCTGCCCCTGAAGCCGCAACAACTCGGAGCCTAAGAGAAGGCGCTGCCGGCTGAATGACCAGCACTGAGTGCGCGGTAGGATGATAGGTACCAGGTCATCACCGTGCCCGTACCGGCTCGCGGAGTGGTAGATGTCCGCAAACTGAATGGGACGTCCCATTCGGCTTCGCTCATCTTCAGCAAATCCAACAACCTAAGGGGCCAGGTTGGTAAATCAATCTACTTCTGAATATGAAAGCCCAATCGATTACGAATCGCCAATCATAAAAAAAAAAAACGTAACATTACTCATGATTCATGATAGGATGACTTGGTATGAAAAAAAACAGCCATCACAGTGTCAATGTTTCAGTAATAGGCATAGGCAATAGGCAATAGGGTAATAGCTGAGACCGCATAAGTTACTGTCAAGTGAAAGGCCACTACTATTCTTAATATGGACTGGATGGGCTTGAATGTATATATAATAATTACATAATTAATATAATAATATAAATATTAATATTTATATATTTATATTACATTTGAATCAGAATCAACATCCTCAAACCCCTGCTTTTGGGTTACCCCAGATCATACCCCCGCTCTTACATGCTGAACCTAATTCAATGTCAATGACAAAACATCAATGTCAATGGAAACTTCCTTGGCCCGGTCCGTGAGAACCCCAAACCACGGCGAGGTCTTGATTGGCTTTTATATCTTCAATGGCCACGAAATATCCCCTAGGCAGCCGGATGTGGGACGCGGCATGAGCAGCCAGCCCAAACCACCACCAACCACCAAAGCATTCCACAGGCTTGATTTCAAGATTTTAAATCCGAATTCCAAAAATCTGGTTTGATTCAACAATTATTCAGTCCAGCTGCGCTTGGCCGCAAGTGTCATGTGCATGGACACCCAGCTTGCGTTCTTCTCTGGAGCTTCGGCCTCTTTTGTCATCTTCTGTGCCCTCTCCGCCTTTAGGTGATTCAGGTAGCCAGTGACATGATCATCTGAATCATCGTACAAGAACTTGTCCTGGGAAGAGACTGGCTTCCAGTGAAAGAGTTCGGAATAGACGATTCTGCATTAGGAAATGCTTTGAAATAATACGATATGATTTGGTATGATTTGATTTGAAATGGCTTTATTTGACTTGAAACGGTTTGATATGAAGTGATTTGACATGACTTGATATGATCGATATTAGAATTGTTGAAGAGAAACGGTGTGAATTGGCATCGAAAAAGCTAAGTTTGAATACTTCAAGTTTGTCATATCATCCGGAATTCGCTCTCTATCCCCTGTCAGCCTCCCAATCAAACTTGTGAAAACATGGAGCTTGGCAATCGAAGCATGGTGGCTGGCAATTCCAATGGACTATTGACTGTTGACAACTGACATTGTAAACAACATGCGCCAGGAATATGTAAATCAAACACAGGGTCCACAGCGGGCGGTTTGATGTACAGCTTTGTGAGAAGCTTCTTGATGCTCCCGAAAAAGGTTTCGGCTGACACACTGATGTCTTGACGGGTGAGGGAGAAGCATACTAAGTAGATACGTTTCCGCCCTTGCGGAGGCCCGTACCAAGCTGCATCCAGAACAAAGCTTTCACAGCTGTAACCCAAGGCCTCAATCTGGGCAAGGCAATGTTCCAGATTCGTTTTCCTTGGGTGGAATAATCGGCCGATCAATGCTCATTGACACATTCAGTGCCATGGTGTTCCCAAAGCAAGCAACCAGCACCATTAAGATCAGACAAGACCATCACATTACAATGGTCCTACAACACAGACAGTGTTCAGCATGATCAATGATCGTATTCTGTTGCCCAGACAAGATCATACCATCTTCGTCATCAGCATCACTATCATCATCATCGTCGTCCTCATCGTCATCATCATCCATCATCACCACCACCACCACCATCATCATCATCATTATCAAATATCATTGTCATCGAGTCATCATCATTAAAATGTTGATCATGAATCAAAAGCCTTCTTCATCACCACTAACTACCCTATCATTTTCATCATCCATTCATGATCTAGCATTCATTGCCATTTATCAAACCATTACTATCACATTGTGAGCAGCAACATGCAACCTGCCATCGAAACTTGGAAGGGTCAGAAAACAGGGTCAGTCTTGATACGCGCCGCATACCAAATATCATATCACATCATATGATTAGAACCTGTATATGTTTGGATCAAACCATGAATAAAACTATAAGACCGACGAAGGTTCGTTTCAGGGTCTACCTCCCTGTCGATGCTGGTAACATTCTCGAACAAGGCCCAAGCTGGAGAGGAAGTCTTCAGTACGTCGCAGCAAGCTGCAAAGGTGTTCACGCTGGCTACCTTGCCCTGGGCAAGTAAAATGACATCGCATGTGGAACCAAACATCGTGTGCAGGAAAAAGCGAATGAAACCTGGAACAGTGATCTCTGTCAAATCGGCTAGTGTACAGTGCACAATGGATTTTGACTCTGGGTTACGGTGTCTCGTTGTTGCAAGCAATACCAGCGGTCAGAATATGCTGTCACTTCCAAAAGGCTTCCACCTCTATGGATATCTTCCAGAAGGCTTCCACCTCTATGGTCCATGGATTATATCTACTTGTCAAAATATACTATAAATATATTTTAAATGAAATATAAAGATATAAAAAAATAACTATGACTATAATTATAAAACAAGAATTGAAACGATTCAGTGCACCTCAGGGTCCTCCTTGTTCCTCATCGCCTTCTCCATCGCTGTCGCGTTTTTGCCCGCATCCTTGTTGAGGAGACTGTACGAGGTGCAAGAAAAGCCGGCGCCAAATGCGTCGATAGAACTACGCAAATGGCAATTGCGCTCATGCACAACGCAAGATCGCTTCTCATCATCGAGCAAAACAGTTGCATCCTGCATCAACTCTGCGTGTGACATTTGGCACATGATCAGAAATGTTTGGTTATCGAATAATCTCTCATTGTCATTCATTCTATAGCCAATCAAATCATTGTCGCAAATTGAAAACATAAGCAGTTGATGAAATGATGATGATATAATTATATGATATTAGTCTTACTTTTGATTCCTGTGTAAAGCCTACTGCTTCTAAAGTCTAGTCTAGCTTTAATTAAGTCTAGCTCATGTTAAACATGTTAAACACCAGTCGGTACTTTAGGGGTCCTTGTACATACAGCACTCTTTAGGCAGGCACACCATCCCATAGTCGCGCTTGAACTGCACGGATTCTGCCGCAAATTTGGCCTCCTCAAAAAGTCTGCCAGCAAAACAGATGCAGAAGATTCGGCCTATAGCCTATAGTCTATGTCTATTTATCTCAAGTCCACGAAGCTGAAACCAATGCCGCCATGGATCGGTAAAATCAGAAGCTTCATTTGCCATTCCGAATGTATCATACAAGCACTCCGTAGCTGCTTGCATGCACGATTCGAACCTTCATTCAACAACAAACAAGAAACCACCAGCTAGAACCCAAGAACATCTTCACAGGTTAGGTGACATGACATCGCCATAGTTTGTGACTTTGTGAGCTAGTGTCACAGGACCGAAACCTATTGCAATCAAAAGGCGCCGCTGTTCCAGTGCACATTGAAGCCACAGAAAGGGGCCCCATGTGCGTTCGCAGGTTGCGATACACATCTGAATGCTCAGTCTCGGCATGGTGTTTGAGAACCAAAGCCGCAAGAACCTTTGTGGCAGAAGCAAATGTATAGAATATACACAATACTTATTTATTTACAATTTATAAATAAAAATGATCAAAACTTAACTATAGACTATGGACTATAGACTATAGACTATAACTTAAACTATAACTTTATTCATCTCAAAACATGATCCCTCGTACTACTCTCGCCGCACTCTTCTCTTTTTGACACCTTCTGCCTTCCAGTCTGTCTGGTTCATCTGCTATCCTCAGGTTTGCTCTGGACCGGTCACTGTGTGACATGATCATAGCCCCAGACCAGTTTCAACGCCTGGTCAGAACTGCCTGGTCACCCCAGGCTGGAACTTGCTTTTACAGGTATCATCATGGCTCATTTAAAAGATGATACATGCACACCTAAAGCCTGCCAAGCTCAGTGCATGAGTAGATAAAATAACATAATTCATATATCATATATTGTCTTGCCTGAAAATATCTTAAAATAATGCAATATAAAATATATATGTATATATATATATTGTATAAATTAAAAAACATAAAATCATAATATATGTATGAATGGACTACCGAAGACCAGTGGACAGGAACGTTTGTGTCTACATGTTAAATGCCAATGTTCCCCATTATCAAACATGAAATCCAGATCGTGGTCGTTGCCCCAACATTTCACTCGGAAATCAATCAAAAGCCCAGAAACACGAGCGCTTGAAAAGTACATATCCTCCACTTCTGGGTAAGAAGCCAACTGATGTGCCAAGTACTTGGCGGCTGCTTCCTGTGAACAGCGTCCGCTCTGCTCATCCAAAGCAGGAGGTCTTGAACCCACCTCGCTTTCTGCAGGTGAAGGCATCGAACCTGACATGGTGAGAAAGGCAAGAGTTTTAGTCTTAATTGTTCCATTGTGTTGTATTGTATGTATGTATGTAGCATATGATGTATGTAGCCAAGCCATATCAAATGATTTATCTTACAGGTGAATAAACAAATATGTCATATATGATATGATATATATATATATATATATTATATAAATAATTATATAATATGTGTATAGTATAGACTACATGTAGACATAGATTGAATAATATTGTTATATCATCTGCATCAATTCATATCATATCAATATTAATGAATCATAGGAGTCGCATAGTCATAGGTCACAGTCTAGTCATCATACGACTCATACTGATCATAGAATTGTATTCTATCATAACTTATATCATCAAAAACATATCATATCACATAATTAATGTTACCGGTTGATTCGTGATTCATAAAAGCTATGCTATGTCACTGTGGAATTTAAACTGTTTATTTACCGAATTCATGATTCATCTCAGGCCCTCATCTTAGGCCCTCATCTTAGGCCCTCCTATGTGCAGCCAAGGTGCAGAGAAAAGATTCCCTGATTGAGTCGTCGAAATTGTGAAGCGAAACTGTTTGCGATGGCGATGCCGATGCCGCCACTGGAGTCGATGCTGCCGGTGTTTCCAAAGAAGAGCTAAACTGCTCAGACTGCTCGGGCTGCGTTGCCAGGCAAGGACCAGGCTGCTCCGACTGCGCAGACTGCATTTCCAAAGTCCAATCTTCTGACTTCACCTTTGGACAGGGTATCTTTGGCGGTTGAATGGATGAAGTATCTTGGATGCCCCTGATCAAAAATGCAGCATCATTCTGAAACTCACAGTGTTCCCCTCCCGCATCTAGGGGTTTGTCAGGCCAGTTCGGATGCAGGATAGGGACGTGGCCATGTTTCATGGCACTGGTTGTTTCAATGCCTGCTACTACCCTGCATTCAGACAAACGGCTGGCCTCCTTGACGCTTGACTCTTGGTGTCCGTCCTTCTGCAAAGTGGCCGAGTCTTCAACCCACCTCACAAAATCTTGAAGATCCTCATCTGGGTCAGATGTTTCTGCATCACCAAATTGCCAGTTGTCAATCTCTTGCAAGTCATAAGAGGTGAGGGCGTGCCGTATGTAGGCCTCATACCTGCTGTGCTTCTTGGCAGCTGCGATGAGCGGATCTACATCTTCCATCTCTTCAAAGCCTGCCTTGATGAAACCGATGATGTCTGCATCATTCGAGAGGTCACCTGGAACTGCTGCTTCTCTTGCAAGATCTGGGGACATGGTCTTGCCCAGAGCTTCCGGTTGCTTCTCTTCCATGACATGAGAACTCTGGGCAACAGCTTTCTCTTCAGGATCAGAGACTGCCGAAACCTCCATTGGAACGGTTTCTGCTTCTGCGATGTCAGCTGGAGCCGCTTGTGCTTCTTCACTGTCAGGAACTGTCGTTGGAACGGTTTCTGCTACAGCAGCATGCTCAACCTTGGGGTCAGTCGAGGCCTCTGCGCTGATGCCTGGCAAGTCATCAACCTTGGCATCCCCAGGTCGCGGTGGATTCTTTGTCAAGTATGTGCAGAACTTGTCACAGACCTCTTTCGGATTGTTGACCCAGTAGTAATGTTTGCTGATGTCAATGCCTTCTGCCGTCTCAAACTCAGACACCTGAGGATCTTCCTTGCATGACGCTACACGATCATACAAGGATTTGAACCAAGGGTTCTTCCTCTCAGCATAGTATGACCGAGAAGAGCTAGCAATGACTTGCTGGACCCAATCCTCAAACTTTGGAACCTGTGAGCTGACTGGAGGGACAGCCGCGGCAGCACCAGCTGCAAAACTGGCTGAGAGAGACGCCTGAGGACCTGCGTCCATACGTGGCCTTTTGCGAGGCGACGTCAAAATCCTTTTGGCAGGCGCCATGGGCACTGAAAAGTCTATGGTCTGTAGTCTATGGGCCTATGGGCGCTACAACAGGCCAAAAGCCCAAAGCAGATTTCTCATGAACTTGTGACCATATGATATGCTCTCAGCCAGTGTACGACATGAAACTGTGATTTGACAACTGTGGGTTTAGTGTTTGTCTAACTGTCTGTCTAACCATTCATCCCTTCATACACTACTGCTCCAGGCATGATACTGGCTCATGCAACTTTTCATGTCAATACATGCAAGCAGGAAGCAGCCCCTGCAATTCAAGCGGCTGATGACGACTCTTCCAACTTTTTCCTTTCCGACTAAGTTTAAGATGGTGACCGGTTTCGGCTATCAATGCAGGAACAGGATGCCCAAAAAGGCAGCCCAGGCAACACGTGGACAGGTATGTTACGATTGAACCTTCAAGACCGCTTGCCAGTCCGTCCGGTTCCCCCAGGTTGTCATGTTGTGTTGCTAAAGTCTGGGCAAAGCTTGGAACACATGGGCAATGAGCTACACCCTAGCACTACGATTGGCGTGCTGCATGCTGCTGATGCCACAATCATCGCTTCTGATTCTTGGTTGGATTGGCTGCTTTCTGAATCTTCTCACCTAGTTCACCCATCTTTCGTTTGAGCGATGCATTCAGCTGGAGATTGTTCGCTGCTTCAAAGTCCAAGGAAGTCTCCAGAGGTTTTGCTAAGCTCACCGACAGGTTCTGCGCAGCCTTCGAAGTGATGATTTTCAAGCAGGTCAATGTGCAAGTAAGACCCAGCCAACGCTTTGCCTCAGACTTTGCGTGATCGAATTCAGGAAGTACCGCAGTAGCTTGAAGACCAAGCTCCTTGCAGTCAGCTTCCAGGGTGGACAGCGTAGGTGTCACCTCATCTGCTAGACTGGATAACTTTTTGTGCTGGCCATTCTGTGTCAGGCCCAGAATGAACTCCTTTTCCTGCCCCTCAATGTATGTTGGCAATGGTTCCATGGCCTTTGCCTCCTCCAATGCCTTGCCGATCTTTTCCTTGACCTCGTCCTCGAAAAGGTTGAAGCCCTGCTGCATGGTGTCGGCCGTGTCCACCTGCATTGCGCGACAGCCGTGACTTTAACTCAAGAGTCATGAGTCATGAGCCATTACTGAGGCCAACCCATTGCCTCCAAAACAATAGTATCAACACAGAGGGCCAGCATAAGGGCAGGCAAGTTGCGAGAAACTTCTGAAACTGATCAAGGCCAATTTCATGAGTACTGGAGCCCCATAAGGTTGCATAGGCCACTGCCCCGGAAGACCTGAGTGATGCTCAAATAATCAAAAATCAATCAGGAAGTGATGAGTTATGAGATATGATTTGTTTCATATGAAATAGTTTGATACGACGTGAAACCGTTTGATGTGATATGATATGCCACACAACAGCATGTGCATATAAAATGAAATCATATGATTCGATAATAAATAATAAATGATAATTATCTTAGATCATCATATCATATCATATCATCGAATCATATCATTGTCATATCATCGTATGATTGTATTAGCATCTTTGTGTTTCCCCATGTATCCTTTAGAATCTAAATCTGAATAGGCTGAATAGGTGGTCAAACAAACAACTGTGTGCAAATCTACGTCGGGAAGCTCCAGTTTTTGCAAGTCAATGGAGCGAGCAGTTCCACGGTTCAACACTGCGTCGGAAGGCAGGGCTGACATTGCGATGAAGAAATCAAAGAACTGGCGAGTAGCCTTTGCATGGTTGATCTCCGGGGCCAGTTGCCAAGAGCTTGGCATCTGGAATGCAAGCAAACCCCTTTGCCAATGCCTCCATGTCCGGCTGATTACGTTGGACAATCGCCCTCAACGCAGCCAGCGGCAATTCCATTGCAGCCTCCCACACCCTCACTGATGTGACGCTCACCAAACCCTCCAAACAATCTTGAAGCATTGAGACACAAGAATCATCATCCAATGCCCTGCAAGAACACAAGACCTTGGCCTGATGTTCCCTCCTTAGTTGGAACTGCTGGCACAGCTGAACAGATGTGGCCCGCAATTTCTCTGGTGATGAAATCACATCCCCACCAGTGGGAAAACGAAGCAACGCATCAGTGGTCTCTGCCAACTGGCCCATCACAGCAAAGAAGCCCTTCAAGTCGTCAAAGCCAGAAAGACGAGAACCGATTGCTTTCTCCACCGCCTCATTCACATTCAAGACTGGGAACTGTGGTGGTTTCGACAAGATTTTGGAAGCAGCCAGGGTGTCAGCTTGCACACGCAAGTATGAAGAAGCCTCTTGTTTGAGATGATGTAACAGCAACGCCTGAGCCAATGATTCGATGGCATCTTTGGACTTCTGCAGTGAATTTCCACCACCATCACCATCAGCAGAAATCTGAGAAGCAAGTGGCCTCAAGGAAGAGCACTCAGAGGTCAAGGCTTTCATGCCGGCCTCAATGGTGATGTCGCCCATAGACAATGTGCGAGCTTCACAGCGAGAGACAAGGGCCTCCAAATCAGCAATTACCTTCACCAGGTGAGTCTTTGTCTGGGTGAGATCTTCTGCTAAGCTCATCAGTTTCTTGCCCTGCTGCAATGCTTTGAAACTGGCCAGAATGAACCTGTCAGGTGATGCATCGTTCTTCAACGACGCAATGGCTTTCTCGACCTCATGTGGATTGCCGTTCTGCGCCGTGAGAACCGAAAAGAGTGATGAGAAGTCGCCTTTTACAGGATCGTCCGGGTAGTTCGTTGCCATCTCGGAAACAAAGCCCTTGATCGGCTCCATGTCATCGCTGTCGGCCTCCAAAGTGACCTCAGACACGGCACAGACCCACCAAAACAAGTGTCTGTTACAACCTATCACATGATGATATTAGAAATATTTTTTTAAAGGGTAAACATGATATTAAGCACATGATGGAATAATACAAGTATACAGTACACAGTATACAAGAAAACTTAACTATAACATAAAATAAAATGATGAAGGTTAATAAAATACAACATGACATAATTTAACATAATTAAAATCTATAACTTGACTTAACCCTACCTATGAATAACAACAAACATTATACAGTATACAGTATATAATATGTAATTAATATAACATAATATAAAATAGTATAACATAGTATAATATAATATGATAAACTAAAAAATATAATATAATATGATATAATATGATATAATATAATATAATGTAATATAATATAGTATAATGTAATATAATATAATATAACATAATGTAATAAAACATAAAAATATAATTTAATATAATAAAATATAATAAATCAAAATATTATATTATATTATAATTATAATGATGACTCTATCAAAATATAACGAATATAATTTAAAAAATAAAATAGTATAATAACTTAGAGTATAATAAAATTTCAGGGAAATTATAATGAAACATAATCATTACAGAATAACTACTGATAAACATATTTTGAATTAGCAAGTATCTGATCATGCCCAAGAATCGTACAGATACAATTAACGACTGACATTACGATTCAAGATTTCGATTCTATGAGATCTGAGATTTATAAACCGACCTTGTCCCTCGCATAACGGCATAGCACGAACTCCGCAACCGGCATAGCACGGAGTTATCCACCATAAACATAGTAGCATACCATATAGTCATATATAATTCGCAATACATACGAAGCACATGAGGTAAAACAACTGCACAAAGAAAAACTCATCGCACGAAAACATACGTGAAAGAAAACATGCAACATTGAAAACATCACAAAAACATAACTGAGAAAACATGCAATCGACGAAGTTTCGCTCCACTCACGCTTTTCTCATCTGGCGGACAAGGGTGAAATGTCTCTCGCATATGGTTTGCATGTTCCATTGAGTTGTGGTTCCTCGGCATCGAGAAACTCCTGAGAAATTCATTGCATTGGTTTTCAGGACTGCATGTCCGGTTTCATTCATCACCCCCAGGGCGGGTACAGAGTACATTTGGGCGGGAAGAAAAATTTGACCCAACAGCTTTGTTGGTGTCCCACCCTACCCTACCCTGCATCTTGAGGTGCATACACAAAGAGATAAATCATGGGTTCAGATGGAAGTGTTTGGGAGAAGCACAAGCATGACATGCAACGTCAGTACATATATTACCAAAACATGTATGTACACATAACATGTGCAATACGTACGTGCATGAGTACGCAGTGCGACCATGTCCAAACACAACTTAAAAGTTCACAGGTTTGTTGTTTGTCAACAGTTTTTTTTTTCGGGCCGCCTTAAAAGGCTTCAAGGTCTTGTTTATAAACAGCTATTAGACAAGTCTAACTGCAAGCTTATAAACCGACCTTGTCCCTCGCATAACGGCATAGCACGAACTCCGCAACCGGCATAGCACGGAGTTATCCACCATAAACATAGTAGCATACCATATAGTCATATATAATTCGCAATACATACGAAGCACATGAGGTAAAACAACTGCACAAAGAAAAACTCATCGCACGAAAACATACGTGAAAGAAAACATGCAACATTGAAAACATCACAAAAACATAACTGAGAAAACATGCAATCGACGAAGTTTCGCTCCACTCACGCTTTTCTCATCTGGCGGACAAGGGTGAAATGTCTCTCGCATATGGTTTGCATGTTCCATTGAGTTGTGGTTCCTCGGCATCGAGAAACTCCTGAGAAATTCATTGCATTGGTTTTCAGGACTGCATGTCCGGTTTCATTCATCACCCCGGTCTGCTTTAGCACACTGTGGATTTTAAAGGAAGCTTCGTCACTGGGCAAAACGGCTGTACGCATTTGTAAGGCCTCAGAAACTCAAGTTCCTTGAGAGACCCCCTGCTAGGAGGATCTGCAACATTCGAAGCTGAAGGCACGCGTGCGATCCAAAGCATGAAGTTGTCTTCCACCGGGTCCTCAAGAAGCAAAAGAAGCTCTCTACATTCAGGCTGGAGCGACGTGCCCTTGACCAAAACATCAAGCGCAGGCCAATTGTCGACAAAGAGGATGACGCGTCTGGACGACACGTCAGGCTTCCAATGCAAGAGCGAGACGACGCAGGCGTACAATTCAACGAGGCCAATCACATGAGTCTTTCCGCCGTCTTGCCACCTTTTCAAGACATCGTCCGGGACTGCGCAACCAAAGACTTCGCAAGCGCCATCCGGCTTTAAGGAAACCCCGCCAATGGTCGCCTTTGCAGCATCACCTTCGTATTCCAGAGCCCCATCAGTAAAGATCAAGACTGGCTTCTCTATGTCATCGGCCAGGAATGTCTTTGGTCGGCCTGAGCACAGCCGGCACCTGAGAGTCTCAAACGCCTTGAGCTGGGATTCTTCAAGCAAGACCTTCGAAGGAGAGGTATGCCCCAATTCCCGTAAGTCAGCAAGAGCAAGTTTTCCAGCTCTGCCCCAAACATGTGAATCGGCGTACTGCAATTTCCCCAGGACCGACGGCATGGAAGTCGGAATCACAAATTCGTCATGCAATATGCCAAGCAAGGCGTGATTCAACTCTTCCACTCTGGAGGGCTTATTTGAGATGGAGACACGGCCCTCACTGCTAAGGCCAAGGTCGAACACCACGCCAAGGATCTCGGCGCTGCGCTCAAACGGCAGAAGCTTCTCCTCAGAGTACACGAAGCCGAACAAGGACATCATTCCCCTTGCGCATGCAAGCGTAGAACCAGTATGCAGGCTATGCGACAACATCGGAAAATCGTCGAAATAACTCATCCAAATAATGCCAAGGTGGCACCCCGCGGCCTGCAAGAAAGCGCTGACGCGCAAGAAGTTGTGTACACTTGCCGACGCCCCGAACGGAAGGACGTGGCATTCGAAACACTTGACATCCCTGTCTTCGACGCTCCACAAGGAAACGATGGATTTGTCAAAATCCAAAGGGCTCAAAGGAAGTTGCTTGTAGGCGGACTTCAAGTCCATTGCAGTGATCCTCAGATCAGGCGGCATAGCCAGCCACTCCGGATGAACACAACCATCCAGGACCGTCCCATCGGACAGTGTGAAAGAAACATGACCCCCAGACCTGTAGAAACGCATCAAGAAAATAGACGCCCAGACCAAGTGATCCAAAGCATACAAGGTCGCCCTCTCCGTGCTTGAAAAGGCATCGTTGACCCTATTTTCACGCAGGTCATCAATCGGGCGAAGCTTGTCCTTTTGGACCACAGGGAACCTCCTGACCGGCAACCACCGCCCATTGTAGCGCTGATCCATTTCGGCAGGACTGTAAGGACCCTTAAGCCACGACTTCTCTTTTGCCTCGGCGACAGTGATGTCGTAAAGTGCACTTGAATGCTCGCCACCTCCACTGGCACGAATCTTCCCAAGCAAAGCAGGCTTGAGGAACTTCGCATCACGCATGAGTTGTTCTTCGCTAAGTGTCGCGGCCTTGAGGCCCTGTTGACAAACGTTCGACCGAGTCGCATTACCAACCAGTCTGAAACCCGTTGCCAGCTCGCTGAACAACTCAGTGTCAGGCCATCCAATTTCTTCCGCAACTTTCTTCATGAGGAGCAAGCGCTTTGCTCCCAGGACTGCTCTCACCCTGGGGTCCAATGTCAGCTTGTATTCGCTCTCATCTTTGGCCAAGTCACGTGCCCAGGATGTCCACAGTTTCAACCTCTGGATCCTCAACTTGACAAGATCCATAGGGGACTTGGTCAGATGTTCAAACAGACACCTGAGCAAATGGTCTGGCATGTGGGCCGCCAAATCGAAAGGGTGCCAGAGCGACTTCGCAACATGCACGAACTTCTCACATGTATGGAAAACACCAAAAATGCACAAGACCATCTTCCCCTTCTTCTCGGAACGCAGGAGCTTGCTCCCAACTGGGACATTTCTACAAGGCTGCATCAAACAACGCTTGGAGTCAAGGGCCGGGGTATTGTGAAGTAGCAGACTGACGACCAGCTCATACTCAGGAATGAGTTGGGGCGTAGCTCGACCCCTGGGCTGCCTGTGCGCTCGGGGTTGCTGCAAGCTCGCAGGCGATATCTTGATGCCCTTGTCGGAGCACAATTCATCTACAAATTTCACCAATTGTTCACACATAGCATCCGGGTATTGAGCTTCCAACGCCGTTGCAAAACCTCCGTCAGCAGAAATGCCCCACGGAGCATGTTCGTGAGGTTCCACGTCTTCACAAAACTTTTGCATCATGTGAATGCCAGATCTGTTGCTCAGAAAGGAGGTCTTTTTCGGCCTAGAACTCCCGTATGCGCAAGCATGACAATGCGCAAAATACCCATGTTGCACAGCATAAGAGAAATAGCCAAGCTCCCACAAGAAACTGTTTGTTGGATTTTCGAGCACCCATGCAACGCCTTTTGAATCCAACCATTCTATGAACTTGCCCATTCTTTCGTACAGCATGTTAGCAGCATTGACCTTGATCCTGTCAAGAGGAGTCATGTCTGGCACTCCAAGTAGATGTTCAGCCGTGCGAAGAGGCTGAGGCCCGGGCGTCCCATCTGGCATGGGTATCCCCCTTGCTTTGCTGCATGTTCCACAAGGTGGCGCAAAATGCACCGCAGCCACATCGCAAGTGTCGACAATGTACTCCAAAACCTCCCAAGCATGGGCCTCTGACAAATCCAAGGAGACAATGCGACACCGAGGCTTATGTCGATTCCTCTTGCAGTCAACTGGGAGAACTCTGTAACCATGCCTCTGGGCGGTAGCACTCAAAACAGCGCTACCAGCGCACAACTCAATGAAAACCATTTGCCTATCTGTGGTACCGCCACCAAAACCATCAAAATCAAATTCTCCATGTGAATCTCTTGAAGAAGAACATGAAGCAACATGGTCCGTTTCGGACTGAGCTGCAGGCATTTCAGCAGCGACAAATTCAGCTGACATGACAGCCTTCTTTGAAGGTTGGCCCCCAGCTCCCAGTCTTGCATTGACTGGGCTCCGAGAGCGGTCATCAGCGCCCATGCATTCGGCACCCAATGCGGGACATAGTCACTCCCGCGCAGCATTTCCCTTATCGGGACACTCAACAGCCATGTGCATCTTCTGACAACCTTTCACCGCGCACAGGTGCAATCCCTTGCCGCAGCGCTGATCCTTGACTGGCAGCTTGCATCTCTTCAAGTTGTAGTCGAAACACAAACGATGGCCTTTGGTTGTAGCACCTACACATCCCAAGGCCAACAACTCACTCGGGACTCTCATGAAATTTCCCTTTGAAGCACCTTTCAAGTTTTGCGGGCCCGTTTTGGGCTTCTTAGTAGCAGGCTCTTCCGATGGTTTCTGCTTGGAAGGTCCCGGAGATGAAACAGGAGGGGCAAAACGATGCTGCAACAGGTTCAGGAACTCAGGACTGTCCAAACATGCATCAAAATTCTCATCACATGGACGGCCTGCAGGGCCAGACTTGATACCATCACGCGTCTTTTCTGCCATGAGTGTCCAAAACTTTTTATCTGCTGTCTCAATCTGCTTCAGGCTGAGCTTCAGGCAACCGCTTGGTGGTTCTTCCATACGGGCATTCATGAGTTTTTCTGCCAAACGGTCATGCAACTTGAAACACATAATATTGGCCTGATCGAGCGCCAAACCCCTTCTGATGAGACAGTAGCGCACCTGCATCTCATTTCCAGTGCTACATGGTTCAACCTGGTCGCGCTTGGATAACTTCAAAGTGCCTGAAGAATCAAAGCTGAGGTTTGCATCTTTCTTAGTCCCTGTGACTATTTCATGGTCACGAGAAACGCAAACATCCCATGGTATGTAAGAAACCCTGTCTGATTCATAAGCAGCAACGGCTCGATCCACAAGTGAGTCTCCAGGTTCGTAATTTCCTCTAAGGTCGAGGCCGGACAACCTGGTCTGCTGATCCTTCAAACGCTGGGACCTCTCTGCAGGTGCAAGCTTCTTCACCGAGGCCTCGTCAGAAGCCTCAACCTTTGACCGAATATCAGCAGCAATTGTCGAATAGGCTTCACTAAACAACCTCCTAATGCATGCCATTTCTTTAGTAGAAGGTGCACCTCCCAACACATTTGTGGCCAACGTGACAAGCGGCCTCTCATCTGCGGTCCCTGGAGCATAGTTGCATGAGAACGCAAACGTTCCCAAGGTGTTCAGGCCTTCTGCATTGAAGGCTTCATAGTTAGCATCAGTAAGGCCAACTTCCAGAAACCTCTTTTTGAAAACTGCCTTGCTGTCGCTGTAAGACATGGTGCAAGCTGGAGCCGAGACTTCGAAAATCTTGATAAAATTTCATGTGAACACCTTGCATCAGGCGTTCAACATTGCATTGCATCACACTGGACGTCACTGCATATGACGGCAAGCATTCATGAAAAACTGGCATCAACATGACACACTAAATTTGAAACCCCCCACAAATGGATCAAAGAACAAGCTCACACCACCCCAGCAGCATATTTTCACGACCGAAGGTCCTCGAGTCATGTAACATAGAAGGATGGAAGACTCCAGAAGTCGCTCGGGAGCTAACATTAGGCAGACATAGCTCCGCCAAGAAAGGGGGGGGGGGTGTGACACCCTCATTCATCCAGCATGGTTGCATCAGGAGGCCATCGCCTCACATAAAACGTACCCAAGGGATAAGGGCGTCCAACACGCCTCACTTCACCTGCTGAAGGAACACGTCAACTTCTTCATCCCATCTAATTGAAAAACGCAGGGCCAGCACGCCGTCATCAGCGACAGCTGTTGCAACACGAATCCAAGAGTGCATTGTGTCAGGATTGAAAGTGGATCCGCAAGACATTTCCAATGACCAGCCCTTAATGAAGTCGTAGACCTTGTACCCTTCCAGTGGTAAGCTGCCATCACTTGTGTCATTGCAAAATCATAGACATCACGACATGGGCCCTGCTCTGCAATGGACGAACACGATGTCCTGCTTGCCAATGCATCGAGCACAGACTCAACCAGTCCTTCTGTCGCAAACTCCAACGGACAAGGCAAAATTTGAAACAGCATCGTCACAAAAGCCATGACATTCACGAAAGAAATCATCATCCACTTCTTGTAAACACATTTCAGCCCAAAACAGATCTTCTCGACCCATGGACACAAGTGCGCATCGTGCAGAAAAATCTCACTGCAATTGTAATTCGAACCGACTGCAAGTAGGAACTCAAAAGGTTCCGGTTGGGGCTGCTCCAACGGCAGCACACGAGTCGCGACCCCACCAGTTCTCAGCAGCACTCCACGCACATTCGCAACCAATTCAATTTGGCTATTCATATTAGCATCACATGAAAATAACAAGTTGCCGGCACTGTTTTCCAAGTACGGCTGCATGAAAAGCATACCAAACTGTGGTGTGTCTATACCAGTGAGCTCGTCATCAAGAGAAAAACCCCCATAGAGCTTCAGGACAAGAAATAATCCAATTGTAAAAACTGTCAGAGCCACTGCGACTGAAGTCAAAAGGGCCATAGTCACCTCCTTAGTACCATGTATGAGAGGCACATCGATGCCGTACATGGTCCTTGGCTGTGTTGACGCAAAACGCGTTGCAGCCACACATGCTGCAAACATAATGGCACTGTTCTTCAGGAAGTGGCCCTTGAGGAGTTCCTGGAGCCGGTACTGACCATGGGTGTACCGTTGAAGAACCCGCAGAATGTAAGTCTGTTGTCTCCGCGGCCATTCCACTGTCAGCTGCGTCTGGGCCATGTGGGACTCCACTTTCCTCATCGATGTCACCGATCTGTGCACTCACCGTGATCGGGATGTGGAGTCGACGGGCGACTTCGCAGAGCAATGCGAAGAGGAGCGTCAGTAATTGTGGCCCCGACAAACTTTGTAGCTGAGAAGCATCCATCAAGAAAAATTTGACCCAACAGCTTTGTTGGTGTCCCACCCTACCCTACCCTGCATCTTGAGGTGCATACACAAAGAGATAAATCATGGGTTCAGATGGAAGTGTTTGGGAGAAGCACAAGCATGACATGCAACGTCAGTACATATATTACCAAAACATGTATGTACACATAACATGTGCAATACGTACGTGCATGAGTACGCAGTGCGACCATGTCCAAACACAACTTAAAAGTTCACAGGTTTGTTGTTTGTCAACAGTTTTTTTTTTCGGGCCGCCTTAAAAGGCTTCAAGGTCTTGTTTATAAACAGCTATTAGACAAGTCTAACTGCAAGCTTGGAGTGTGAGCCCCCACAAGGCCTCCGTTCATTAAAAAAGGCCCAACGAATGGCAAGTTTATGCAACCAGGTGGCCTTGTCAGCAGGGATAGCTTTCACAAGCTTTTGCAGAATCACGTTCATCTGCTGCCCCAAGAACTCATGGACATTGAAAGCAGCAGCCTTGGAAGTGCGAGACTGGATCCATTCCAAGCTGGATGTCAACATAGATCCCCAGCGGAGATACTACATATCTTCCATCCAACGGGTCTTGGCAATGCGGACGTAGATCTCTTTTCCCAACACTGCGCCCTGGCTGACCAAAGCCTCTGAAGTTGCACAGGTGGCATCAGCAGGATCAGAAGACTTCGAGATATTCTTGCAGAACTGGCTGAAAGACTGCAGCAGCTCTTCGATGTCAGTTGCTTCTTTCAAAGCTGGCTCTCGGTTTTCAGCGGCACGACGCTTCAACATTCTCTTCCTGGTTCGAACTGCAGTCAAGGCTGTGGTGACTTCTCGGACTCGTTCGGTACAATGGGCACGGAACTCACCAGCTGGACCAGGGGGATTGAAATTCATCAGCTTCTTCACCTCATCCATATTGTCATTCTTTCATTGCTCATCATCATCTGCCATCCGCTGTGTCATGCTGCTGCTCTGGCATCCGCTGCCAGTCTTGTTACCCGTTCATGCCTCTTCTGTACCGTTTTGGAGGACTTGCTGTCAAGTCGCCAGACCCCTGTCATGCCATCTTCCCATGCCATCAAAAAGACTCTCCCGGCACAAACTACCTATTTTGGTTGTGGTGCAGTGGAACCCAAGTTTTGTCTATGTCACATGTGATGCACGTCAAAGACTGAGAAGTTAGAACTAGAATCATTCCGACCTCTCGCACGCTTGGTAACTTTTGCAACAATACCTGCTACATGAGTGATTGGGTGATGGTGTGGTCCCAATCAACTTATTCACTCGGACTAATGGGTTCACTGTTAGTCTTAATCATGCCAAGCCACTTCCGCAAGAGTTTCACCACGGATTTTCTTGTAGCTGATCTCCGACTCCACTGGTGGGGTCTGGTTGTTGAAGTTCAAATAAGTGGGAACCTCCACAAAGAATTGCAATGGCGCTGCCACTTCCTCTGTCTCAGCATCGATTCCTTCAAGCAACCTAAGCAAACAAGGGGAAGTTACTGGGCAGGAGAAAGAAACAAGTTACTGGGCAGGAGAAAGAAACAAGATTTCCCTTGAAAGGGGTCCTCAGGGTGAATGGGTCCGCGCGCGCGCGCCCTTTCACCCCGAGGACCGCTTTCAAAGGAAATTGTGTTAAGAATGAGAAAGAATTGAAAGAATGACTGACTTACTATTCTTCAGAAGCATCAATATCAGCCACAGTAGGGAACATAACATAACATATTTGAATGTTGATTACAATTTATTATAGTTATGTTATACGTGTACGTGTCCTTATCAAGTGGGTTGCCACTTGCTGAAGTAGTTTGGAATAAGGCGGAATAAGAATCAAATTGAAAGGCTAAGTTTGGCAATCAAACCTCACCCCATTCATGGCAAGAGACACCCTTGGTCCAAGCTGATCACAACTTCGTATGCGAATCGACGGATTCTCCAGACGCAGCTTGATCAGAGTCTCTCTTTGCTTCAGAAACCTTTGCTCGGGGCTGTATCCCCCAGGCGTGCATCAGCAGCAAGACTTGACATAGTCCTCTGCACAATCCAAACTATGATGATTTTGAATCGAATCAATCCGTAGTTCAGGTGTTGTGTTATTTAGTGGCACAGGCCGCAGTATCTGACGCTGCAGGTACAAAGATTCAATAGAACGCAGCCTGGCAACGCATGGAGTCTTGTTGGATTGGTTTTGAAGAAGGCCCCAAGCTTCTTGATGGAATCAACCTCAAGGTCCCAGCCACCTGCATTGAATACCTCAGAGGCAAAAGGATAGAACAAAGGTAAGGAGAGAATCGCCACTGACCTGTGACAAAATGCCAAAAGCAATGTCTAGCCTATCATCCTACCCCCCATTCATTCCATTGTGTGGACAAGTGCCGCCACTTGCCTATGCAAGAACCCTGCTAACCGTGTTTCAGGAGGCAGTGAATCAAATGGCAACGGTCGTAGAGAACCTGGAGCAAATCCAGACAGAAGGGGTGGCCGAAGGTAGTGCGAGCTCCACCAAGGAGGTCGTGCAAGAGCAACCACAAGATGAGAACCAAGCTGCTCAAGAAGAGAAGCAGCAACAGGACTCCCATCAGTGAACATGAGCAGGATGTTAGATGTACATGACCGTAGCGAAGTCTGCTGACATGTATCCTTCCGACGGTGTCTCAAAACAAAGCGTGCCTTGTTGATCGAGTGCTAGCCTTTAGGAGTTGGCAAGGTGCTGTAGAACTTAAATAATGAGAACTGACCTGCTTGTATTGCAATGAAGTTTATTTCGGCTCCCCTTAAGGTATATCCTAGCTGATCCCCTCCCTTTTCCCCACCTTTCGTTGTTACTGATAGTTTCTGGTGTATTCTCTTGGGCTCAACACTCCTGACTGTTCGATCGCAGCTGTTTCGCTTCCCGTGTGATTTAGGTGATCGGATCAACTTAGGACTAACCGATATGCCTGCCCCCGAGGATTTACTTTCCCCCATTTGATTACCATAGTAGACAAATTGCAATGCGAGTAGCTGTACGCCATGGCATCAACGGTGACGAAGAGCTGACCACGCAGGCAGTCGCTGGGGTAACAGTTGGATGGGATCTGATGGAACAGATGGCACGGAAGCTGGCCTTAGACTCCCCTTTTCAGATTGTTCTCTATTTGAGCTGCACAGCGGGGATCCTCTCTCCGGTGCGAACCATCAGTTCGCAGATGGCGCCCATAGACCTAGAGGTATGCTATCTGGTGCAAAAGCTGCAATACCCAACTGCCGAGCACTACCAAACGATAATGACTGCATTATATGAAAAAGATGTCATTGACCTTCCACACCTGTTAGGCCAAGGTATTGACCTTACGTGGAAAGTTCCAGATGGTGGGCACACCAGCTCACTGCTCACACTGGCAATCTTTCGAGACAACGACGGTGACGCATATAAGTTTCAAGCCTCCAAGGACTTATATTTCCCTCGGCCTGGGGTCAGCCTTACGTATTTGCTCTTGCAATCGTTGCTGGCAGTTGAGCTTGGTAACTCACACTTAGTCCAGCTACTCCTAGAAGAAAGAGCAATGGTACACCCCGAAGGGGATGCAGTGCCGCCCTTGATGACGGCCGTTCTGCACCGACACCGGAAAAATGTGCAATTGCTACTGGAGGCGAGGGCAGACCCGTGGAGGACTGCACCCATCGTGTCGCTGTGTGACCATCCATGGTACTGGTTTGGCTTCTTGTCACGCCATGAATCTGTTAACGCTGTACAAATATCTTTTGTTCAAGGTCCGGAGGATACAGTGGCTGATCTCCTTCCAAATAAGACTCCGATCCAACAAAGCGTAGGCGGGACTCAACACCCAATTTGTGATGACACTACCATCTAGTCCAGAAGTATTACAGTTCCAGGCCGCATATAACGAGAGGATGCTACACGACGCATCGATGGCGACGTGTTTTGGAAGGCCTCTACCTACCTGTTCGAATCAGAGAAGAGCTTCGTCGCCCTGGTGGGTTGGCCCAGCCAGGAACACTTCTGGATCAGTTAGATTAAAGCCAACTTCCATAATGCCTGGAGAGCGCGGAGTAACAAAGGAGTGAGCACCGGCTGTCATTGGATGCACTACTGTCGAGGTCTACTGTCGAGGTCCCTCTATCGCAGCCATGTTTTGAGCACTTTTTTCAGCCCTGTTTTAGGGGCCATGATGAAGCAGGTTTGTTGGCATTCGAGGCGCTCCGAGGCTCACCGAGGCCTGCCCGAGGCCAGGCCTCGGACGCAAAACGTAATGGCACGAGGACAAAGCGAGGCTCACGGGGACTCGAACCTATATAATACACGTCAAGACTGAATGAGCTGAAACCAAAAAACGCTGGCGATGATCACCAGCCAAGATATCCATTGCTTTCATGAAAGCCTGCAGTCCAAAATGAGGACACATGCCCCGTGTGGGACCTTAACTTCAAAGCACATGCAGATTTTCGTCCCTCGATATGTTCCGTCTCCCTTGCGAAATAAAGAACACACAAGAGTCAGGCATGGCCTCACCTCCATGTGATCCTGCATTTTTTCTCCCGATAGTTTTTGCGCGGGCAGCGCAGAACCCCCACACCCCCGGCGGCAATGCTGCTGTGGAACGCTGTAAAGAAACATATGACAGCTTCAGTCCATCTCACACTGACGCAGCATTGCCGCTGGGGAGCGGGGCGTATTCAACAGATCTCTTAAAGCGGCAGGCCCAATATTTCAAAAGCTTAAGCCCGTGGCAGGCGCAGTACTTTGGCAGCTAACAACCCCGTCGCAAGCACAGTATTTCAGAAGCAAACATGGCCACATCACAGCTTAAACCCGTGGCAAGCGCAGCATTTCAGAAGTAAACAACCACACATCTCAACCTGTGGCAAATATTGCAAACAAACATGGCCACCTCACAACTTAAACCCTGACAACTGCAGTACTTGACAAACAAACATGGCCACCTCACAGCTTAACCTGGACAGCTTAAAGGCTGGCAGGCGCAGCAATTCAGAAGCTAACATGGCCACTACACTGGCAGGGGCAGTTTTTGACAAGCAAACATGGCCACCTCACAGCTTAGCCCGTGGCAAGTATTTGACAAACAAACGTGGCCACCTCACAGCTTCAGCCGCGGCAGGGTTTAAGCTGTGGGGTAGCCATGTTTCCTTTTGAAATACTTCGCCTGCCAAGGTTTGTGCACAGAAACCTGCCGTGTAGTGCCACAACTGGCGGCACTACACGCTCACCCTCTGTGATTTTGGCGCGACGCAGTGCGCAAATACTGCGCCTGCCAGCAAAATCGGCACTAAACGCTTCGCACTGTGGTAAAACAGCGATTTTTAGATGCGACCGTTTGGGCGTGTAATACCCCACTAAACGCTCCGCGCTGTGGCCGGAGACACATTTTCGCCGTTTCCTGCCGTTCGGTTGTAATTCTTTTTTTAAAGATCAATATAGTTTAGAAAAAAGAGCCACTACACGCTACACGCTGGACCTGTTTTGCTGGTTTTTTCCACGGTAAAAGGCGTGTAGTGCCACAACTGTCGTACTAAACGCTCACCCTCTGTAGGTTCAGTGTCACACACGCCGTAAATACCGCACCTCCCACCAAAATCTGCACTAAATGCTATCAGTTTTCACACCGTGACTGCCGGAGTATTGCGCATGCCAAGCAAATCAAACCCGCAGGGGCGACAGCAAAGTTAGCGCAAAACAGCGCGCTTTCTGCAAGACGGGAAAAAGGCATTTGCATCCTCTGTTGCAACTCCGGTTCTCGACCATGCGAACTTGGAGCAAAACAAACAATCTTTCAGGGTGAGCCTGGCGGCAGGCTTCAAAGCAGGCTTCGAGGCAGCCTCGAGGCTATAGGAAAATGCAAGAAACAAAAGGTAAGGATGAGGGAGAATTTTCGAGGCAAAGCCTCGACGGCTGAAATTGGAGCAAATGCACATGAATGTCATCTATTTTAAACAGGTTTCACCTTCATTGAAAGGGCGTGGCAACTTTACGCTTTACATGGGCAAATGTGTCCTTTTTGTTGGACCGTCTTGTCTTTTCGCGTCCCCTATCGGGTCTATTCCCAAAAATGACATTGGTGCGGATAAAAATTGTAGCTGGCGTTAGATCAGCAAAAAATACACTTTCTAGGCCACCAACCCACCAACCCGATCCAGGAAGTGTGTCAACGACATCTGTCCAAAAAAAAAACAGCCACCTGCACCAAAATGCAAGCAAACCAAAACAACTCAGTCCGTTGCAGACAGGAGTTCAAGAAAGTTCAGCCGCCCCAAACGAACGCCAACAAGACATTCAGCAGCCAAAGACTTTAGTGTTTGGCGACAAGCCTGCTTCATCATGGTCCCGAAAACAGGATCCAAAAAACTAGTAGAAACATGGCGGCCATAAAGGGACCTCGACTGTACAAGAAACAAATTGGGACGCACAGAGAGAAAAAGCATGTGTTAACACTTACGCTCAGGCTAGTGCGTCGCAAATCTGCTTGCAAAACATCTGCGGGCAGCAGCAAAATTTTCCGATGGCTGGCCCCACTTTTGGGTCCAAATCTGGAACCCAAAACGGGGCCCAAGCAAAGACCTAAAAGAAGGAATGAAAATGTGATCCAATTCTGGACCACATTTTGGTGTCCATATTTGGACCCAAAAATGGGGTCAGCCATCGGAGAATTTCGTTGCTGCCCGCAAATGTTTTGCAAGCAGATTTGCGACCCAGCAGCTTGAACATGAATGTCAACACATACCTTTTTCTCTTTGTGCGTCCCAAGGCCGCTTGCTACTGTCGAGGTCCCTCTATCGCAGCCATGTTTTGAGCACTTTTTTCGGCCTGTTTGAGGGCCATGATGAGCAGGTTTGGTTGGCATTCAAGGCGCTCGAGGCCTCAACGAGGCCTGCACGAGGCCCAGGCCTCGGACGCAAAGTAATGGGCACGAGGACAAAGCCGAGGCTGACGGGGACTCGAACTATATAATACACGTCAAGACTAATGAGCTGAAACCAAAAAACGCAGGCGATGCTCACCAGCCAAGATATCATTGCTTCAGGAAAGCATGCAGTCCAAAAGAGGAAACATTGCCGTGTGGGACCTTAACTTCACAAAGAAATGAAGATTTTTCGTCCATCGACATATTCCGTCTCCTTGCGAAATAAAGAACATACCATGTGGCCGCCATGGCCTCACCTCCATGTGATCCTGCATTTTTTCTCCCGATAGTTTTTGCGCGGGCAGCGCAGAACCCCAACACCCCCGGCGGCAATGATGCTGTGGAACGCTGTAAAGAAGCATATGACAGCTTCAGTCCATCTCACACTGACGCAGCATTGCCGCTGGGGAGCGGGGCGTATTCAACAGATCTCTTAAAGCGGCAGGCCCAATATTTCAAAAGCTTAAGCCCGTGGCAGGCGCAGTACTTTGGCAGCTAACAACCCCGTCGCAGGCACAACATTTTAGAAGCAAACATGGCCACATCACAGCTTAAACCCGTGGCAAGCGCAGCATTTCAGAAGTAAACAACCACACACCTCAACCTGTGGCAAATATTGCAAACAAACATGGCCACCTCACAACTTAAACCCTGACAACTGCGGTACTTGACAAACAAACATGGCCACCTCACAGCTTAACCTGGACAGCTTCAACGCTGGCAGGCACAGTAATTCAGAAGCTAACATGGCCACTACACAGCGTAAACCCTGGCAGGGGCAGTTTTTGACAAGCAAACATGGCCACCTCACAGCTTAGCCCGTGGCAAGTATTTGACAAACAAACGTGGCCACCTCACAGCTTCAGCCGCGGCAGGGTTTAAGCTGTGGGATGGCCATGTTTCCTTTTGAAATACTGCGCCTGCCAAGGTTTGTGCACAGAAACCGGCCGTGTAGTGCCACAACTGGCGGCACGACACGCTCACCCTCTGTGATTTTGGCGCGACGCAGAGCGCAAATACTGCGCCTGCCAGCAAAATCGGCACTAAACGCTTCGCACTGTGGTAAAACAGCGATTTTTAGATGCGACCGTTTGGGCGTGTAGTACCCCACTAAACGCTCCGCGCTGTGGCCGGAGACACATTTTCGCCGTTTCCTGGTGTTCGGTTGTAATTATTTTTTTAAAGATCAATATAGTTTAGAAAAAAGAGCCACTACACGCTACACGCTGGACCTGTTTTGCTGGTTTTTTCCACGGTAAAAATCGTGTAGTGCCACAACTGTCGTACTAAACGCTCCCCCTCTGTAGGTTCAGTGTCCCACACGCCGTAAATACAGCACCTGCCACCAAAATCTGCACTAAACGCTGTCAGTTTTCACACCGTGACTGCCAGAAGTATTGCACATGCCAAGCAAATCAAACCCGCAGGGGCGACACGCTTTCTGCAAGACGGGAAAAAGGCATTTGCATCCTCTGTTGCAACTCCGGTTCTCGACCATGCGAACTTGGAGCAAAACAAACAATCTTTCAGGATGAGCCTGGTGGCAGGCTTCAAAGCAGGCTTCGAGGCAGCCTCGAGGCTATAGAAATTGCAACGAAACAAAAAATGTAAGGATGAGGGAGAATTTTCGAGGCAAGCCTCGACGGCTGAAATTGGAGCAAATGCACATGAATGTCTATATTTTTAAACAGGTTTCACCTTCATTGAAAGGGCCGTTGCAACTTTACGCTTTACATGGGCCAATGTTCCTTTTTGTTGACCGTCTTGGCTTTTCGCTGTCCCCTCTCGGTCTATTCCCAAAATTGGACATTTGGGTGCCGGGATAAAAATTTGTAGCTGTGTTCGTATCAGCTAAACAAATACACTTCTAGGCACCAAACCACCAAACCAATCAGGAAGTGGTCAACGACACGTCCAAAACAAACAGCACCTGCACCAATGCAAGCACCAAACATCAGTCCGTGCAGACAGGAGTCAAGAAAATTCAGCGCCCCAAACGAACGCAACAAGACATTCAGAGCCAAAAGACTTTTAGTGGTTGGCGACAAGCCTGCTTCATCATGGCCCCGCCCGAAAACAGGATCAAAAAGCTAGTAGAACATGGCGGCATCAAGGGACCTCGACTGTACACGGAAACACAAATTGGGACGCACAGAGAGAAAAAGCATGTGTTAACACTTACGCTCATGCTAGTGCGTCGCAAATCTGCTTGCAAAACATCTGCGGGCAGCAGCAAAATTTTCCGATGGCTGGCCCCACTTTTGGGTCCAAATCTGGACCCCAAAACGGGGCGCAAGCAAAGACTTAAAAGAAGGAATCAAAATGTGATCCAATTCTGGACCAAATTTTGGGGTCCATATTTGGACCCAAAAATGGGGTCAGCCATCGGAGGATTTCGTTGCTGCCCGCAAATGTTTTGCAAGCAGATTTGCAACCCAGCAGCTTGCACATGAATGTCAACACATACCTTTTTCTCTTTGTGCGTCCCAAGGCCGCTTGCTACTGTCGAGGTCTCTCTATTGCAGCCATGTTTTGAGCACTTTTTTCGGCCCTGTTTTAGGGGCCATGATGAAGCAGGTTTGTTGGCATTCGAGGCGCTCCGAGGCTCACCGAGGCCTGCCCGAGACCAGGCCTCGGACGCAAAACGTAATGGCACGAGGACAAAGCGAGGCTCACGGGGACTCGAATCTATATAAAACACGTCAAGACTGAATGATCTGAAACCAAAAAACGCTGGCGATGATCACCAGTCACCAGCCAAGATATCCATTGCTTTCATGAAAGCCTGCAGTCCAAAATGAGGACACATGCCCCGTGTGGGACCTTAACTTCAAAGCACATGCAGATTTTCGTCCCTCGATATGTTCCGTCTCTCTTGCGAAATAAAGAACATACCATGTGGCCGCCATGGCCTCACCTCCATGTGATCCTGCATTTTTTCTCCCGATAGTTTTTGCGCGGGCAGCGCAGAACCCCCACACCCCCGGCGGCAATGCTGCTGTGGAACGCTGTAAAGAAGCATATGACAGCTTCAGTCCATCTCACACTGACGCAGCATTGCCGCTGGGGAGCGGGGCGTATTCAACAGATCTCTTAAAGCGGCAGGCCCAATATTTCAAAAGCTTAAGCCCGTGCCAGGCGCAGTACTTTGGCAGCTAACAACCCCGTCGCAGGCACAATATTTCAGAAGCAAACATGGCCACATCACAGCTTAAACCCGTGGCAAGCGCAGCATTTCAGAAGTAAACAACCACATCTCAACCTGTGGCAAATATTGCAAACAAACATGGCCACCTCACAACTTAAACCCTGACAACTGCGGTACTTGACAAACAAACATGGCCACCTCACAGCTTAACCTGGACAGCTTAAACGCTGGCAGGCGAAGCTAACATGGCCACTACACAGCGTAAACCCTGGCAGAGGCAGTTTTTGACAAGCCAACATGGCCACCTCACAGCTTCAGCCGCGGCAGGGTTTAAGCTGTGGGGTGGCCATGTTTCCTTTTGAAATACTGCGCCTGCCAAGGTTTGTGCACAGAAACCTGCCGTGTAGTGCCACAACTGGCGGCACTACACGCTCACCCTCTGTGATTTTGGCGCGACGCAGTGCGCAAATACTGCGCCTGCCAGCAAAATCGGCACTAAACGCTTCGCACTGTGGTAAAACAGCGATTTTTAGATGCGACCGTTTGGGCGTGTAATACCCCACTAAACGCTCCGCGCTGTGGCCGGAGACACATTTTCGCCGTTTCCTGCCGTTCGGTTGTAATTCTTTTTTTAAAGATCAATATAGTTTAGAAAAAAGAGCCACTACACGCTACACGCTGGACCTGTTTTGCTGGTTTTTTCCACGGTAAAAGGCGTGTAGTGCCACAACTGCCCTACTAAACGCTCACCCTCTGTAGGTTCAGCGTCACACACGCCGTAAATACCGCACCTGCCACCAAAATCTGCACTAAATGCTGTCAGTTTTCACACCGTGACTGCCAGAAGTATTGCACATGCCAAGCAAATCAAACCCGCAGGGGCCACAGCAAAGTTAGCGCAAAACAGCGCGCTTTCTGCAAGACGGGAAAAAGGCATTTGCATCCTCTGTTGCAACTCCGGCTCTCGACCATGCGAACTTGGAGCAAAACAAACAATCTTTCAGGATGAGCCTGGCGGCAGGCTTCAAAGCAGGCTTCGAGGCAGCCTCGAGGCTATAGAAAGTGCAACAAAACAAAAAATGTAAGGATGAGGGAGAATTTTCGAGGCAAGCCTCGACGGCTGAAATTGGAGCAAATGCACATGAATGTCTATATTTTTTAACAGGTTTCACCTTCATTGAAAGGGCCGTTGCAACTTTACGCTTTACATGAACCAATGTTCCTTTTTGTTGACCGTCTTGGCTTTTCGCTGTCCCCTCTCGGTCTGTTCCCAAATTGACAGTGGGTGCGGGATAAAAATTGTAGCTGTGTTCGTATAAACAAAAAATACACTTTCTAGGCACCAACCCACCAACCCAGATCCAGGAAGTGTGTCAACGACATCAGTCCAAAACAAACAGCCACCTGCACCAAATGCAAGCAACCAAAACAATCAGCCCACGCAGACAGGAGTCAAGAAATTCAGCAGCCCCAAACGAACGCCAACAAGACATTCAGCAGCCAAAGACTTTAGTGTTTGGCGACAAGCCTGCTTCATCATGGCCCCGAAAACAGGATCCAAAAAACTAGTAGAAACATGGCGGCCATAAAGGGACCTCGACTGTACAAGAAACAAATTGGGACGCACAGAGAGAAAAAGCATGCGTTAACACTTACGCTCATGCTAGTGCGTCGCAAATCTGCTTGCAAAACATCTGCGGGCAGCAGCAATATTTTCCGATGGCTGGCCCCACTTTTGGGTCCAAATCTGGACCCCAAAACGGGGCCCAAGCAAAGACCTAAAAGAAGGCATGAAAATGTGATCCAATTCTGGACCCCATTTTGGGGTCCATATTTGGACCCAAAAATGGGGTCAGCCATCGGAGAATTTCGTTGCTGCCCGCAAATGTTTTGCAAGCAGATTGGCGACCCAGCAGCTTGAACATGAATGTCAACACATACCTTTTTCTCGTTGTGCGTCCCAAGGCCGCTTGCTACTGTCGAGGTCCCTCTATCGCAGCCATGTTTTGAGCACTTTTTTCAGCCCTGTTTTAGGGGCCATGATGAAGCAGGTTTGTTGGCATTCGAGGCGCTCCGAGGCTCACCGAGGCCTGCCCGAGACCAGGCCTCGGACGCAAAACGTAATGGCACGAGGACAAAGCGAGGCTCACGGGAACTCGAATCTATATAAAACACGTCAAGACTGAATGATCTGAAACCAAAAAACGCTGGCGATGATCACCAGTCACCAGCCAAGATATCCATTGCTTTCATGAAAGCCTGCAGTCCAAAATGAGGACACATGCCCCGTGTGGGACCTTAACTTCAAAGCACATGCAGATTTTCGTCCCTCGATATGTTCCGTCTCTCTTGCGAAATAAAAAACATACCACGTGGCCGCCATGGCGTCACCTCCATGTGATCCTGCATTTTTTCTCCCGATAGTTTTTGCGCGGGCAGCGCAGAACCCCCACACCCCCGGCGGCAATGCTGCTGTGGAATGCTGTAAAGAAGCATATGACAGCTTCAGTCCATCTCACACTGACGCAGCATTGCCGCTGGGGAGCGGGGCGTATTCAACAGATCTCTTAAAGCGGCAGGCCCAATATTTCAAAAGCTTAAGCCCGTAGCAGGCGCAATACTTTGGCCGCTAACAACCCCGTCGCAGGCACAATATTTCAGAAGCAAACATGGCCACATCACAGCTTAAACCCGTGGCAAGCGCAGCATTTCAGAAGTAAACAACCACACATCTCAACCTGTGGCAAATATTGCAAACAAAGATGGCCACCTCACAACTTAAACCCTGACAACTGCAGTACTTGACAAACAAACATGGCCACCTCACAGCTTAACCTGGACAGCTTAAACGCTGGCAGGCGCAGTAATTCAGAAGCTAACATGGCCACTACACAGCGTAAACCCTGGCAGGGGCAGTTTTTGACAAGCAAACATGGCCACCTCACAGCTTAGCCCGTGGCAAGTTTTTGACAAACAAACGTGGCCACCTCACAGCTTCAGCCACGGCAGGGTTTAAGCTGTGGGGTGGCAATGTTTCCTTTTGAAATACTGCGCCTGCCAAGGCTTGTGCACAGAAACCTGCCATGTAGTGCCACAACTGGCCGCACTACACGCTCACCCTCTGTGATTTTGGCGCGACGCAGAGCGCAAATACTGCGCCTGCCAGCAAAATCGGCACTAAACGCTTCGCACTGTGGTAAAACAGCGATTTTTAGATGCGACCGTTTGGGCGTGTAGTACCCCACTAAACGCTCCGCGCTGTGGCCGGAGACTCATTTTCGCCGTTTCCTGGCGTTCGGTTGTAATTATTTCTTTAAAGATCAATATAGTTTAGAAAAAGAGCCACTACACGCTACACGCTGGACCTGTTTTGCTGGTTTTTTCCACGGTAAAAGGCGTGTAGTGCCACAACTGTTGTACTAAACGCTCACCCTCTGTAGGTTCAGTGTCACACACGCCGTAAATACCGCACCTGCCACCAAAATCTTCACTAAACGCTGTCAGTTTTCACACCGTGACTGCCAGAAGTATTGCACATGCCAGGCAAATCAAACCCGCAGGGGCGACAGCAAAGTTAGCGCAAAACAGCGCGCTTTCTGCAAGACGGGAAAAAGGCATCTGCATCCTCTCTTGCAACTCCGGTTCTCGACCATGCGAACTTGGAGCAAAACAAACAATCTTTCAGGATGAGCCTGGCGGCAGGCTTCAAAGCAGGCTTCAAAGCAGGCTTCGAGGCAGCCTCGAGGCTATAGAAAGTGCAACAAAACAAAAAATGTAAGGATGAGGGAGAATTTTCGAGGCAAGCCTCGACGGCTGAAATTGGAGTGAAAGGGCCGTTGCAACTTTACGCTTTACATGAACCAATGTTCCTTTTTGTTGACCGTCTTGGCTTTTCGCTGTCCCCTCTCGGTCTATTCCCAAATTGACAGTGGGTGCGGGATAAAAATTGTAGCTGTGTTCGTATAAACAAAAAATACACTTTCTAGGCACCAACCCACCAACCCAGATCCAGGAAGTGTGTCAACGACATCAGTCCAAAACAAACAGCCACCTGCACCAAATGCAAGCAACCAAAACAATCAGCCCACGCAGACAGGAGTCAAGAAATTCAGCAGCCCCAAACGAACGCCAACAAGACATTCAGCAGGCCAAAGACTTTAGTGTTTGGCGACAAGCCTGCTTCATCATGGCCCCGAAAACAGGATCCAAAAAACTAGTAGAAACATGGCGGCCATAAAGGGACCTCGACTGTACAAGAAACAAATTGGGACGCACAGAGAGAAAAAGCATGCGTTAACACTTACGCTCATGCTAGTGCGTCGCAAATCTGCTTGCAAAACATCTGCGGGCAGCAGCAAAATTTTCCGATGGCTGGCCCCACTTTTGGGTCCAAATCTGGACCCCAAAACGGGGCCCAAGCAAAGACCTAAAAGAAGGAATGAAAATGTGATCCAATTCTGGACCCCATTTTGGGGCCCATATTTGGACCCAAAAATGGGGTCAGCCATCGGAGAATTTCGTTGCTGCCCGCAAATGTTTTGCAAGCAGATTTGCGACCCAGCAGCTTGAACATGAATGTCAACACATACCTTTTTCTATTTGTGCGTCCCAAGGCCGCTTGCTACTGTACAAGAAACACATTGGGACGCACAGAGAGAAAAAGCATGTGTTAACACTTACGCTCATGCTAGTGCGTTGCAAATCTGCTTGCAAAACATCTGCGGGCAGCAGCAAAAAATTCCGATGGCTGGCTCCACTTTTGGGTCCAAATCTGGACCCCAAAACGGGGCCCAAGCAAAGACCTAAAAGAAGGAATGAAAATGTGATCCAATTCTGGAACCCATTTTGGGGTCCATATTTGGACCCAAAAATGGGGTCAGCCATCGGAGAATTTCGTTGCTGCCCGCAAATGTTTTGCAAGCAGATTTGCGACCCAGCAGCTTGAACATGAATGTCAAGACTTTTTCTATTTGTGCGTCCCAAGGCCGCTTGCTTCTGTCGAGGTCCCTCTATCGCAGCCATGTTTTGAGCACTTTTTTCGGCCCTTTTGGGGGCCATGATGAAGCAGGTTTGTTGGCATTCGAGGCGCTCCGAGGCTCACCGAGGCCTGCCCGAGGCCAGGCCTCGGACGCAAAACGTAATGGCACGAGGAAAAAGCGAGGCTCGAATCTATACACGTCAAGACTGAATGATCTGAAACCAAAAAACGCTGGCGATGATCACCAGCCAAGATATCCATTGCTTTCATGAAAGCCTGCAGTCCAAAATGAGGACACATGCCCCGTGTGGGACCTTAACTTCAAAGCACATGCAGATTTTCGTCCCTCGATATGTTCCGTCTCTCTTGCGAAATAAAGAACATACCATGTGGCCGCCACGGCCTCACCTCCATGTGATCCTGCATTTTTTCTCCCGATAGTTTTTGCGCGGGCAGCGCAGAACCCCCACACCCCCGGCGGCAATGCTGCTGTGGAACGCTGTAAAGAAGCATATGACAGCTTCAGCAGTCCATCTCACACTGACGCAGCATTGCCGCTGGGGAGCGGGGCGTATTCAACAGATCTCTTAAAGTGGCAGGCCCAATATTTCAAAAGCTTAAGCCCGTGGCAGGCGCAGTACTTTGGCAGCTAACAACCCCGTCGCAGGCACAATATTTCAGAAGCAAACATGGCCACATCACAGCTTAAACCCGTGGCAAGCGCAGCATTTCAGAAGTAAACAACCGCACATCTCAACCTGTGGCAAATATTGCAAACAAACATGGCCACCTCACAACTTAAACCCTGACAACTGCGGTACTTGACAAACAAACATGGCCACCTCACAGCTTAACCTGGACAGCTTAAACGCTGGCAGGCGCAGTAGTTCAGAAGCTAACATGGTCACTACACAGCGTAAACCCTGGCAGGGGCAATTTTTGACGAGCAAACATGGCCACCTCACAGTTTAGCCCGTGGCAAGTATTTGACAAACAAACGTGGCCACCTCACAGCTTCAGCCGCGGCAGGGTTTAAGCTGTGGGGTGGCCATGTTTCCTTTTGAAATACTGCGCCTGCCAAGGTTTGTGCACAGAAACCTGCCGTGTAGTGCCACAACTGGCGGCACTACACGCTCACCCTCTGTGATTTTGGCGCGACACAGAGCGCAAATACTGCGCCTGCTGGCAAAATCGGCACTAAACGCTTCGCACTGTGGTAAAACAGTGATTTTTAGATGTGACCGTTTGGGCGTGTAGTACCCCACTAAACGCTCCGCGCTGTGGCCGGAGACACATTTTCGCCGTTTCCTGGCGTTCGGTTGTAATTATTTTTTTAAAGATCCATATAGTTTAGAAAAAAGAGCCACTACACGCTACACGCTGGACCTGTTTTGCTGGTTTTTTCCACGGTAAAAGGCGTGTAGTGCCACAACTGTCGTACTAAACGCTCCCCCTCTGTAGGTTCAGTGTCACACACGCCGTAAATACCGCACTTGCCACCAAAATCTGCACTAAACGCTGTCAGTTTTCACACCGTGACTGCCAGAAGTATTGCACATGCCAGGCAAATCAAACCCGCAGGGGCGACAGCAAAGTTAGCGCAAAACAGCGCGCTTTCTGCAAGACGGGAAAAAGGCATCTGCATCCTCTCTTGCAACTCCGGTTCTCGACCATGCGAACTTGGAGCAAAACAAACAATCTTTCAGGATGAGCCTGGCGGCAGGCTTCAAAGCAGGCTTCGAGGCAGCCTCGAGGCTATAGAAAGTGCAACAAAACAAAAAATGTAAGGATGAGGGAGAATTTTCGAGGCAAGCCTCGACGGCTGAAATTGGAGCAAATGCACCTGAATGTCTATATTTTTAAACAGGTTTCACCTTCATTGAAAGGGCCGTTGCAACTTTACGCTTTACATGGGCCAATGTTCCTTTTTGTTGACCGTCTTGGCTTTTCGCTGTTATTCCCAAATTTACAGTGGGTGCGGGATAAAAATTGTAGCTATGTTCGTATCAGCAAAAAATACACTTTCTAGGCACCAACCCACCAACCCAGATCCAGGAAGTGTGTCAACGACATCAGTCCAAAACAAACAGCCACCTGCACCAAATGCAACCAAAACAATCAGCCCACGCAGACAGGAGTCAAGAAATTCAGCAGCCCCAAACGAACGCCAACAAGACATTCAGCAGGCCAAAGACTTTAGTGTTTGGCGACAAGCCTGCTTCATCATGGCCCCGAAAACAGGATCCAAAAAACTAGTAGAAACATGGCGGCCATAAAGGGACCTCGACTGTATGCACTTCGTGTAGATGGCTCCATATTGGTTAACCATGGCTCTTACAGTCGAGGTCCCTTTATGGCCGCCATGTTTCTACTAGTTTTTTTGGTCCCGTTTTCGGGGCCATGATGAAAGCAGGCTTGTCGCCAAACACTAAAGTCTTTGGCTGCTGAATGTCTTGTTGGCGTTCGTTTGGGGCTGCTGAGTTTCTTGACTCCTGTCTGCGTGGACTGATTGTTTTGGTTGCTTGCATTTGGTGCAGGTGGCTGTTTGTTTTGGACAGATGTCGTTGACACACTTCCTGGATCTGGGTTGGTGGGTTGGTGCCTAGAAAGTGTATTTTTTGCTGATACGAACACAGCTACAATTTTTATCCCGCACCCACTGTCAATTTGGGAATAGACCGAGAGGGGACAGCGAAAAGCCAAGACGGTCAACAAAAAGGAGCATTGGCCCATGTAAAGCGTAAAGTTGCAACGGGCCTTTCAATGAAGGTGAAGCCTGTTTAAAAATATAGACATTCATGTGCATTTGCTCCAATTTCAGCCGTCGAGGCTTGCCTCGAAAATTCTCCCTCATCCTTACATTTTTTGTTTTGTTGTAATTTCTATAGCCTCGAGGCTGCCTGCGAAAATCCAACAGGACCTAATTACAACCACTAGTCGCGCTCCTAACGTCGCAAGGGGTCGGCTTAACTCCGCGTCGAGCGTTTAACAAGTTAAAACCTAAAAACACGACAGCTTCACTGCGAACTCTCAAATCCTTTTTCCACACAGGAAAAACACGAAGGCAAGTTGTCTGTCATGCACATGCAGCATGTTATAGTTGGACTTCTTCTGTTTCAGCTGCTTTGCCTTTGCAACATGCAACGGCGGCGGTAGACAAACATCATCAACATGTTGATGAATTCATTGGTGATGAATTCACCATCTCTTCCAAAAATAAATCAGCTTCACTTCCATCTTCTCTTCAAACGCACTGCTTGCACAAAGTCCAAAAACATCCAAACTGTTGACAAAAATAGTTGGCAGCTTCCGAAAATAAAACGCATCATGCAGAAAACAAGTCCAGTCAAGGTTGTGGTTGTGGTTGAAAACGCATGCACATGTGTTTGAAAAACAACGTTAAGCTTGTTCAAAAAGTCGTCGATACCAAAATCATCTCCAAATTCATTTGCAGTCCAGTAAAACTCATTGCAAATGAATTTCCATCCCAAAAACATTCTTCTTCTCCACCAAGTTGACGAAAAACATTCACATGCACATAAAACGCATCTTCACGGTATTGTAACCAATTCCAGTTGTTCTCAAACCATTCTGCATCAATTTCAGAGTTCTGCCCAAATAAACCATTGATAACATCATGTTGTAGCCACCATGCAAGTTACATCCAGAAACGTAGCACATGCAGTCCATATGCACAGGAGTGTATATTTCCATACCCCCTTTTGCTGCGTTTCCCATCCATAGACAGCCAAAAATCAAGAGAAGTCTCAAAGGCTCTCATGCCACACATATGTATAAAGCGGTCATCTGTTCAACCTCCAGTGAGGACTTGCACACGAAGTCGCATCTTCACACCAGTTGCAGATGTATTGCAAAAATACCTGTGTACTTGAATTAGCCTTGTGTTGTAATCCATTGACCGTGTCCACATACTCATTGATGTAGAAAAATGAAAAGGTTGTGCAAGAATGCCACATTGAAATTGCTCCACAACGAATTCCCTGCAGTCCAGCTCATCACCAAGGAAGCCCAAAGATTCTGCAGAGAGGATTCATCACAACAAATTCCAGGCACATTGCACATGCAAAATCAAAAATCGCCACATCCAGCTCCACATTGCCATCCGCAATCACTCCATTAACGCCAAGAGAATTCACGCTGGTAGACATAGCCGGCATTGAGGAATGCGTCCACCCTGCAGTGAATTAGGAATGCACAGAAATCCGGACCCTGTGTCCTCGGCGTTGGAGTCAATTTCTTGCGGAACTGGCCAATCATCTTCTTTGCGTAGCGGCACTCCTCCATGCTTTGGTTGAAGACCCTCACAACAAAGTCATGGTAGGTGATGGGCTTTTCGGCAAAACGGCCCATCTTGAGAAGCGTGCATGACCAGTGATATGTATCTTTGATCCATGCAGGCTGTGGCACATTGAAATCGACCTCCTCATAGTCGATTGTGGCATCTTTCCAATTGTCATCCCACTTGTGGGTTGCTGGCAGCCCTGACTGCACCTTTGGAAATAGTGGCGGGGAGTCGCCGGTGTCGGAGATGAATGAAAAGCTCCCCAAAACGCTGCTGGCACTCTCTGCATCCGAATTTGACTCGACAGCTTCATGCCGTCTCTTGGAGCCATCGGTCATAGCGCCATTGTCATGCATTTTGTTCGAATTGCCTTCCACAATCTCCGGGGGCTCTTCGGAGATGCGTGCACACTTCGAACCAGAAGCTTTGGGAGGAGGCAGAGTTGGTCCTTTGGGACCCTGCTTCCCCTTCTCTCCTTCCTTTCCTTTGAATTCACCTTTGAACTTCCTTTGCCACATTCTTGCCACCTTTGTCATCCTTGCCACCCTTCTCATCTTTGCCACCTTTCGCAAATTCAGGCTTGCCACCTTTGACATTGTCAGGCTTACCACCTTTGTCATAGTTCTTTCCTTTGCGCTTCTGCTCCTGGAATGCTTTCTCACTTCCAATTGCAGACGCAGGCAAAATCGGTGGGTCTGCCTTTGCTGCAGGAGGTAGAGGAACCTGTGCATTGAATTTTGGAAATCCTGCAGACTGTCCATCAGCATCGGCACAGTAGCGGTTGGCAATCTCAGCAATGGCCGCAGCCGCAGCTTTAGCCTCTGCAATATCCGCATTCTTCTGCACCACATTTCCAAAAAGTTGTATCACAGGCTTGTCATTCTTTGGGTCTTTGACATCATCCTCAATCCAAGGGTCGTCATTGGGATCATATGGCCTGTCTTGCCATTTCTTGTGGTATTCACGTGCATCGACGATCCCTGAATTCCCTCCAGCTTGCAAGGTAGGCGGCGGTGTTGTCGGAGGCACCTTGTATGCATTCTGGCTGTAGGCATCCGGCCATAGGGCACCAGGCGGTGCAGCCGATGAATTCGAGCCTGTCGGAGCATGCACTTTGGAGGGACTTGGAGGCACATGCGATTCCATGCAGTCCTTCCAATCATCATCCTCTGGTGGATAGGGTCTGTTCATAGGTGCGTTCTTGACCTCCTTTTTGTGGATGGTCAATAGTTCATTCATTTTTCCACCAGCTTCTGCTTTGCGCATCAACTCGCGCAATTGGTCCCATTCTCCTTGTGTCATGTCCGTTCACAAGACTGGGTCACTTGGGTTGTAAGGCATCGAATTCTCTGTCTGTCGGTACCATCCAGAAGCATCACTATGCCATTGCTGTGGTTTTGAAGCCATGGCGTCACGTCAGAACCTAATTCCTAATTGTGAACTGTTTCAACCCTCACACACACACACACGCAGGAGTCGAGTGCAGCAGTTTAGCCGTTTCAGGGGTTCCTAATTGTCCGCAACTGCTGAGTTGGGCGTGTGAGTGAATTCTGAAACCTGACATCCTTAGTTCTCCAGGCAGTGTTCTGGCTTGCATTCTGTATCCAAAACGTTGCAAACGAAAACAAACTTCTGTCCAACCCTGTCCACATCAGTCCAATGCAAAATCAACTGAACATGCAGACATGACTGAACATGCAAAATCACTGTGTTTCTATATCAATGCAGTTCTTTGACAACAACTGTCTCTCACATCACAACTGTGTTTCGCGTACGCCAGTGCTTCGCAAAAAGAAAACAACTGTGCTTCACATGACTGCTGTGTTCCACATCACTGTCGTTTGGTTTCAAATTTGTTTGAAATAAGACATGCAAAACATCGTTGGTTCACACATGTCAAAAAAAAAACTTTCCTTTACACATCACACGTCCCCCCTTTTAAACTGGCGGCGTCCGGAGACGTGCAAAACAAAATTAAAAACAGTCCCACCTGCCACGCAAATTTCTTCAAGAAAATCATGCAACATGCAGGTCAAAACAAGGAAAAAAAAACGTTTGTTTGGGTTTTGGTTGCTTCATGCGACATGCAAAAATCATGAACATGCTCAGGGGTCCTTTCTTCCAGCACGAACTGCGGCCAAAATGGCCTTTGCCAGTTCTTTGTTATACACACCGGTTGCTGTCCAGTTGACATCGTACATCCCTGCATGTTTCTCACATTCGCACCAACCAAAACGCTTTGTGAGCAAATTGCAAAAACCAGCTGACGCACTACAAAAGATAAGCACTTTACCGATAGGCAGTCCATTTGGTGCTTGCATACCGGTTTGGCATAAAAACACTTCAGCATCAAACTGCAAACCACATTGTTTCAAAACTCGTTTGGTCTCTTCGCGTTTCCATATGTTGTTGTTTCGGGGCAGTTCGAAAGACCTCGAATTCCCAAGTAACAAATACTTAGAGACGTTCTCCATGATACCTTTCCATGACCTGTCTGCCTCTGATTCAATCGTTGCAGAAAAATTCTTGAGTGGCGACCCTGAGCTACAAGGAGTAGAAGCGTGCACATGCACCCAACGGTAGCCTAACTGTTGGTGAACCTCAACAAACTCTTTCACCTTTTGAAACATGTCCGGAGTTTCCATTCGTTTGACTATACCGATATAGGGCATGCGTGCAACTTTGCATGCTTCTCTCAAAGCTGAATTAGTCCCACAACAAACTTCCACAAACGCAACATCCTGCTTGTGATCAACCCTACTGTTGATGAGCATGACATCGCGCACTCTGTGCAGGTCTTGCATAGGCACTTCAGGAGTCTCAAACCCTAAGCTTGTGCGGTGTCTCAGGAAATCTTTGGTCCCCAAACATTTGGTAAACAAATCTGCCACATTGTCCGTTCCGGCCCTGTGTTCAACCAAAAGTTCCTTTGAGCTAATTTTAGCTTTCATCCAGGCCATACGGATTTCCACATGTCTACTTCGTTTGGGTATATCCTGTCCGACCAACAATTGCAAGGCTGAAGAGCTATCTGACTCCAGCAAGATTTGTGGCACATCTCTCTCTCTCTCATTTCACCAATTCCTGTGTAAACACGATGGCAAAAATTGCTAAACGCAACAGATTCTTGGGCAACCATTTGCAATGCATACAACTCTGCTTCACAAGAGGACAATGACACAGACTGCTGTTGTCTAGCCAATGACCTAACCAATGCACCTTCACAAAACACAACCCCACCAGAAATTCCTTTTCTACCATTGAATCTGTATGGAGCAAATGATGCATCAGAGAATGAATGCAAAATTGAATGTCTTGCAGGCCCAATCATCAAATTCTCATATTCTGGGGATGGTAACCTCAAACATGTTCCCACATCTTCAAACAGAAATCGCAGCAAAGAACGAATGGCAGCCTCAGTGCCTTGGTTGGGCTTTGCTTGCTGACTTCCAATTAGACTGAGATATAGTTTCAGGTCGTGCTTAGACTGCGCCATCCACAGAAGCTTGCCAAGTGCTCGGCGAAATCGTGAATATGCAGAGGGAGAGAGTTCTTGCAATTGATTCTTGTCACCCATGGCCTTGTCCAAAATGCCGGCCACATCCGGCACCGATGCAGATCCCTTTGTGATGTTGAATTCAGTAAAGGTCGTATCCAAAAACTTTGGATCCACGCCAATTGTCAAAGAGTCGTCATCAATTCCACGATGCACATGCCTGCCAATGAAAATTAAACGTCCACCTCCATGTCGTGCAGGAAGGATGATTCCGGTCTCCTTCAAGGGCACGGCTTTGCCAATTGCTTTCTCCACGATCTTCTCAGCTTTCTCAGATTGGCAACAAAGGAGTAGGTCGTCCACATATGCGACAAGCAGTGCAAGTTCTCCATTCAACGACACCTTGATAAATGCATGGTTCGACCTCGTCAGAAGTCAATCCAACACCACGGATGCTGTCACTCAGCAAATTCAGCCAGTGCAGCGATGCATCCCGAAGACCATTTAAGGCTTTGTAGAGCAACAAGTAGGCTTGTGAGCCATCAGGCATAGAGACAGAGAGGGGCAGTTTCAGCACAATCACAAGTCCATGAGGAAGGGGTGAGTGCATGAAGGCATGGGACACATCAAATCCTTTCAGTCGGAGAGCACGTTGGGCAGCAAGAGTGAGAACGAAATGCAGGCCCTCAATGCTTGGTGTTGGGCTCGAAATTCCCAGCTTTCGTGCACTAATTCCTTTATTCAGGTCCTTTGCAACTATCCGGACTCTGACTCGTGATTCACTTTTGTATGCTGAAACCCATCTACTTGGAATCACACGCATGAGCGGGTGTTTCTTTTTCAATGCATCAACCTCTGCCTGTCCTATGACTCTACCAGCACCACATTTCTCTAAATTACCAATTTCTTCTTTCATACCCTCAAAACCTAAGTCCACGTCAAGTTGCATGAGTGAGCTGTCATCAATCACTTCATCTGGTTTCCATAGCAGCACTTCTGAACCACCAAGTTTCACCTTCACACACTGGTGATCCTTCCCATGTGCAAACTTAATTGAATTAAGCTCGGCATCAAACAACTCAGGACTTGTAGCTCGTGCATTCTCTGGTCCTTGTTCCAAACACCATGCAACAGGTCCTAAGGCATGACATGCATTGTCCACGTGAAAAAGATCAAGAGTCATGGGTTCTTGTGTTCCAGCTGCGCGTTCAGCAGCCATCTCATCCTCTAGATCTTGCACAGACTGTTCTGCTTCCCTTTTCACGCCTGAACCTTCAGTGTCCATACTTAGACCAACCTCCTCAGAACCTGCGCCAACCGGAGTTGGGCCATTCTCAGTCTCAACCTCCATATCTTCATGTCTCACTTCAAGTCTCGGTCTTGCAACATTAGGCACAACATCTGGCATTTCAACGGGAGTTTCACTCGCCTCAAATGCAGCACGTTTTCTCTTACATTCAGCATTATGCCTAATTCCAGGTACATCCATTCCAGAATCACATGCAGGACACCGGGGTGTCTTTGGGAAAACACGCACATCTGACCTAGCAACATCTGGAGACGGAGACGGAGACTTTGGTGACACTTTCGGAGAGGCTTTAGGCAATGCAGGTCCATCAGAAGTAGATGCACGAATTGGGTCTTGTCGGGCAATCTTCAATTCACCTGGCTTTCTCGGTTGAGATGGAGCTGACTCCACCGGTCTCTTCTTTGGCATAGGGGCTCGGAAGCCTGGATCAGGTTCTTTCATTTCTCGCACTAGATCACCTGGAGCGCCATCTGGGTACTCAACAACATCATCATCATGCATAGGTTGCTCAACATTGGCATCAGGCAATCTTGGTCTTTCAACATTCGGGGCAGCCGGCTCAATGCGAATTCCTTCGCGTGCTGGCAATGGTTCTCCTTGAACTTGTCCACCTTCAATCTCAGAAAACAACTGATCACCAATGACTTGGTTCCACACGATTGGTGTGATTGGCTTGACATTCCTTGCAACAAAGCGCTTCAGAACTAATTCACCATCAATTCTGACAGCACCTTGCACAACTGGTCCAGTATCCAAACCGGAATGCACAAATGCAGCTTCAATACTTCTCGTCTCATTCGGTGATTGGGCTCGCATGCTGCTGGGCAATTCGGCAAGGACAGTTTGACCAAACATTGCAAAGGAAGGTCGAGACAACTTTCGTTGTGTGGAGTATTCCAATGGCGAAAAGTCAGTTCCATGAGCTTTGGAAAAATGGTTGTGGCTCAATGCAATGTAGGTTGCAACATCTTGCAATCCACGTGCAGTAAAACAGACATCAGCACCACCCTGGTTCATCTCAGCACGCAACACAGCAAGGGATTCCTCAAGTCTTCTCACAGCTCGTTCAGCTCCTCCATTGCTTTGGTGTTGTTGAGGTCGTGCACGTCGAACCAAGAAGGTATATTTGTCAGAACTAGTTCCAACTAATTCAGAAACTGCACGCTCGGCATCAGTATGCAGGACGACCGACGAAGTCGATGACGCAAGACCGAAGTGGTCCAACCATTTATGAATTAAACTCTTCACCGATCTTGCTTCTTGTCCCACAACGACATAGTCCACACAGTTTGTAGACAGTTCAGTTAAAACCAAAATCTTGATAGTTCCGTCTGTTTCGTCCTCAACCAATTCTCCACGAGTGGTTAGAAAGCCAAAGTCGGCTTGTACCTCAGTCTCAAGCGCGCCTTCACGACGGCGTCGATGTTGAAAGGTCGATTTTCCTCGCGCACATATTGTGCACCTTGGATCGTAAGGCACATGTCCCTGCAACCTATGGGCTTCAAGCGCAGCTTCTGCCGCTCTGCTCGATGGATTCAAATTCCCATGCACCGCATGCAAACCCTCTGACATGATGAATTCATCATCATGCCGTGCAGATCCATCAGAATCACTATACATCCATGCAGGGTCAAGCTTGCAAATGTTGTCAAGTCTCAGACCTGACGCGAGATGAGTAACCTCGGCACCTTCTGAATTCTGATTGAATTCCTATCCGCACTCACAGAGAGTGTTGGTTGAAAAGCATGGCTCTTACAGTCGAGGTCCCTTTATGGCCGCCATGTTTCTACTAGTTTTTTGGATCCTGTTTTCGGGGCCATGATAAAGCAGGCTTGTCGCCAAACACTAAAGTCTTTGGCCTGCTGAATGTCTTGTTGGCGTTCGTTTGGGACTGCTGAATTTCTTGACTCCTGTCTGCGTGGGCTGATTGTTTTGGTTGCTTGCATTTGGTGCAGGTGGCTGTTTGTTTTGGACTGATGTCGTTGACACACTTCCTGGATCTGGGTTGGTGGGTTGGTGCCTAGAAAGTGTATTTTTTGTTTATACGAACACAGCTACAATTTTTATCCCGCACCCACTGTCAATTTGGGAATAGACCGAGAGGGGACAGCGAAAAGCCAAGACGGTCAACAAAAAGGAACATTGGCCCATGTAAAGCGTAAAGTTGCAACGGCCCTTTCAATGAAGGTGAAACCTGTTTAAGAATATACTGGGGGGGCTGTGTCCAGGGGCTTCAAAATTGAAGTGCAAAAGCGGCGCCAGTTTTGGGGTCCACCTTGTCGGCCAGGAAATTACAAAAGACGAGTTGGCAAGGCTCAAGGGCCAGCGCTCCGACTTGCGCAAAGCAATGCGAGAGAATCGCAAGGCAGCTAAGAATGCAGCAAAGCGGAAGAAGCGACTTGTCAAGGCGCTGTCCATGCAGATTTACGCAGTGCAAAGAAATCTTGGTGGAAGTCGTTTACACTGTCTGCTTGCTAAAACTGGTTTATGGTCCTTGCGGACAGCGAATGTAAGCAGCATTTCTAAAAGACAAAGTGCTAGGTTAAAAGATACAGAGAACAAATGTGAGCTCGATGTTTTCAAGCAGTTTGGAACAAAGTAAGAGGTCAAAAAGAACCCCGAACTGGCGAATGTGCAAAGGTAAAACGGATTTGAGTTTGTCGCTTGGAGACACCCCTGTCAGTCCACGTGCATTTGAGTTTGTCGCTTGGAGACACCCCTGTCAGTCCACTCCCTGTACAAGGAGATTGCAGGTCGCAGGTGTGACCTGGAAGGGTCGTAGGTGGAGGTTTGAGGGTCGTAGGCGGGCTTGCAGGGTTGCAGGTAGGGTGTACCTTACACACCGTGGTGGTGGTACACCTTAAACACTGGTGTGGTTCACCTTAAACACCGGGGGTGTGGTACACCTTAAACACCGGTGTGGTTCATCTTAAACACCAGGGTGTGGTACACCTTAAACACCGGTGTGGTTCACCTTAAACACCAGGGGTGTGGTACACCTTAAACACCGGTGTGGTTCACCTTAAACACCAGGGGTGTGGTACACCTTAGACACCGGTGTGGTTCACCTTAAACACCAGGGGTGTGGTACACCTTAAACCCCGGTGTGGTTCACCTTAAACACCAGGGTGTGGTACACCTTAAACACCGGTGTGGTTCACCTTAAACACCAGGGGTGTGGTACACCTTAAACACCGGTGTGGTTCACCTTAAACACCAGGGGTGTGGTACACCTTAAACACCGGTGTGGTTCACCTTAAACCCCAGGGGTGTGGTACACCTTAAACACCGGGATTTGAGGCCGTAGGTTTGACCTGGACGGGCGGTAGGTAGACCCGTGAGGGCGGTAGGCGGTAGGTTGTGTTTAGACACCGGGCTTTGTTTGGGGCCTTGCTGCTTGTGGGCTGGTTAGTCTACACCGCGCGGTTGCCACAGTGCGCTTGTTTGGGGTCGCAGGCTTGGCCTTGAAGGGTTGTAGGTGCAGCGGTGCGGGATGTTGGTGTGCTGATTGTGGTTTGAAGGTGGCCAGATATAGGTTCTTAATTTGGGAGCTTGAAACGCGTAGTTCTCCAAGACCACATGGGCAGCATTCCCCCATAGTATTGCCACCGATGTTTGGGTGGCAAGCAGATGTTTCTCTTAACCTTCGGTGGAATCGCTTGGATCTTTTCTTGTAGGGGTCTAGTTGACCATAAAGCGTTTGAATGTTAGTGGCGAATCTGTACACCAGTCTGTTGTTCCTGCAGGCGGCCAAAATGTTGTCCACCGCAGATTTGAAGCTCCTGGTCGAAGCCAAGGAGGCAGGGAGCATGTTTCAAAGGTTTTTCATACCGGGCCAGAGCAATGCTGTCCTGAGGCGGAGGCTGCAGAGTTGGCGAGAGCCCCCAACTAGGCGTGGTAGAGTTAGAGAGCCTGGTTGGTTTTGACTGCTGAACCAGTCATTCCAAGCTCACATTTCATACTAAGAGAGGTCCCGCACTGGAGTGGCAGGAAAGGTCTGCATTGGTATGTTTTGGTTGAGAATGAGCCATGCAGCGTCCATTCTGTCAATGCCGTACCGAACCTGCGGCAGTTTCGTTTTTGATCATGTCCGTGTCACATTTGACTGAAAGAGAGAGAGCCTGCATTTGAAACACAGTAATAAAAGTGTTCTGTCTCAGAATGGACAGCGCCCATGCTATCAATGCCGCTCCGAGCCAACCTCATTGTTGTCGTTGTTTTGATTGTGACATGTGCTTGCAGGGAGATCGGGCAGAATGAGAGGTGCGTGAGGCTCGCAGGAGCCTTTGCCTCGCAGAGCATGGGAAACTACAGTTGCAGTGGTGCAGACCACAGGCCCCAAGGTACAGTTGGAGTGGCATAGATCACTCACTTGAGTGGCCTTCGGTTGTGTAGCTGCTTTTCACTCTGCCCGGCTCGTGACACAGACGACCAAAGTGCGACAGCAAATGGGAAACTCGTCGCAACAGCCAGTTTGCTTGTAATTTGCCGCACAGTGCTGGCCGATGATTGCGTATAACATAATCTGATCTGTCAAGCAAGGGATGAATATGGAATCGGGGCTTGCGAAACAAGATTTAGGAAACCCATTTTGTCAGCTAAACATCTTGTTTTGCCAGTTGTTGTCACAAAGGGTTTTTGGACCACATTGAACATTGAACAAGACTTATGAGACCTCTTCCCCATGCGCGCCTTTGGTTTTGGCAATCCTCGTCGGTAGAGTTAACTGGACAACCGTCTTTCTATGGGAAGAGATGTGAGCTTGAATTGCCTGAGGTTATAGATCCCGGGTAAGACTTCTGGACTTTATTATTTGTAGCCGTGACGAGGCCTGCAGTCTTGTAGTTGCAGCTTCGAGCACAGCCATTTCCTGTCCACCTGCAGCATGTTTGTATGTTTCCTAGTTGTTCCTAGTTTGGTTAACATGTTTGCCGTGTCTTGTAGCAGTGCTGGGTTCCCAAGTCTGAAGTGTCAGAGTGGTAGGTCCTTGCATGATGTACGGGAATGCATGTGGTGCTCGCGATTTTCTCTGTGTAGCTGATCAGCCGCTTCTGCCTCAGAAACTTTGACCTCAGGAGTCGGCAGTCATCTGTCAGCTTAGTGCAACACATGACGCGCATTTGCTTTTGACCATGGCAGCTCCTGGTTTTCTACAAACCGCATTTATAGCACGGCCATGTGATTAGCTTGGTTGCTTTGACAGCATTATGTCAGAGTCAGTCGTGACACTTCGAAGGTGTTGTAGTCGTAGTTGCGTGTCATCCTATAGCCACTTGCTTCCAGGTACACACGCGCCGACCCAATGCATCTCCAAGACGGTGCAGGCGGGGTGATGAAGTGTACGGGTGTCGACATGGACATGTACCGGTTCGCGACTCCGTAGTGTCAGGACCTGCCCCTTCACCCCCGTAGACTCTTAGCGCCTTACTTCCCAATTCATTCTTAGTAGCTTGCGGAGGAGGTTCTTTCCCGACAGAAATAACATTGTATTTTTAGTTCGGGCGAAACCTCCTCCGCGTATTTTCCATTGCAAATGCCACCTGATTTGGCTATTACTCCTCCGCAAGGGTTTACTCCAAACCTACTCCGCACATTGTTTCCAATCAGAACTAACGCGTTGCTTTGCAGTAAAACTTCCTCCGCTGATGTCCTGTGAGGCAGTGGTTTTGGTTCAAGATGGTAGCTTCCGCTGTGCAGGTGGCGAAACGCGCCTTAGTTTCCTTGTTGTTGGCGTTGGCCCACCAATATGGAGTCTGCGTGAAGGTCACGCGGGAGAGCCCTGATCCTTTGGTGGAGAAAGCTTTCCGGTGCATCATCAAGAAGGTGCACCCTGACAAAGGAGGCTGTGTGGAACACGCTCAGCAGTTGCAACGAGCGCGGGAGGAATGGCAAACGGTGAAAGGGAGGAAGGACCCTGGTGGCCGACCAGCCCAAGCTTCCGCTATGTCTTTGGTAGGCAAGAAGGAGACAGGCCGCCAAGGGTATCGGATTCGTTCCGTTGCAGTGCTGTTGACGTACCATGGCGTGCAGCAGGATCAATGGCCAGCTTTCTTGACTTTTGTTCGTGATCATGTTGCTCATTGGGGAGTAGAGAAGTGGTGTGCTTCCATGGAGACATGTTCATCAGGCAAGCCACACGTCCACCTCATGGTGCAATTCCACAAAGCCTTAGACAGCCGTGTGGTTGATGTGTTTTCCTTTGCTGCTGCCAGACCAAATGCGAGCTCCACAGATCTCTGTGGTGAAGGGCTGTCTGGGCGACAGTTGCAACGGTCCATTGACCGGGGGATGTTTTACGTCTTCGCAGACAAAATCGGCACACTCTTTGGCAAGGATGGGTTGCCGTTCACAGAGGGCAATTATTTGCCATGCTGGGTTCGGTGTGAGAAGACCTACCAAGTCCTGGGCAAGTGGCCGGAGACGTTGTGGAAGCAACGTAAAATCAGCTCAGCCACTTATGAGAAATTGCTTTATTTGACAAGAGATGGTGTGCTCTCACGCAAACGAAATTTAGATGCTTGCAAGGACCATGAGGATAGTGCAGCTTTGACTTTGGCCATGGCAGAGCGAGTTCAAAGGATTCGGTCCAACCCCAGCCTCTTCCGGCCGTTTCCGAAAGTGCCAGATGCTGAGGCTTGGCTCAAGCTTTTTCAAGCTGATGCCTTGCGCTACCCTATCTTGGTTGTGCTCGGGCCTTCCCGAGCAGGGAAAACTGAATGGGCCAAGAGCCTGTTCAAGCGACCTTTGGAACTGAAGATAGGAACTTTGGAGTTTTTCCCAGAGACCATGAGGCACTTTCAGCGGGCCGTACATGATGGATTGGTCCTTGATGATGTGAGAGATTTGAATTTCCTTGTCAGCCACCAGGAAAAGCTTCAGGGCAAGTATGATGCCTTAGTTGAATTCGGTTCAACTGCAGGTGGCACATGCGCATACCATCGCGATTTGTTTGGCGTGCCAGTGGTTGCAACAGTCAATTATTCAACGAAGAATTTAGATTATTTGGAGAATCACGATTGGCTTGCCAACCCTGGAAACAGGGTGGTGGTAGTGCTAAGCGGTTCCAATTGATTCTTAATTTGTTTTGCATAGGCTGACGCCCGACCTTCTTGCTAATGTGTTGAAAAAGGTGACATTTCATGTTTTGTCGCAGGTGGTCAAAACACATTTCCTGTTGTCTGCCTTTTCCCTGATGTTTGTTTCGTGATTTGTTGCAAGTTCACCAGTTTGCTGCTGATGGTTCGACAGGTCATTTCAAACAGTTTCGAATCCAGTCAATGCAGCTTCTGATTTTGCCAACGTGTCAGCTGGTTTGATGTTTTCCTTTGGCATTTCTTTCTGTATTGACCATGTTGTGGCTGACTGTGGTTTCATTTGATCGACCTGGCAGGCTGAGACTTTGCGATTCAGCTGTGAGCTTCGACATTGCCTGGAGGTGCGCTTCCAAGGGCTATTTTGGGCAAGATCCGCACAGTTTTGAGTCCAGTCTTTGCTCCATGTGTCAGCAAGGTTTCGGCAGGTCCCTTCAAACAGTTTTGACTCCAGTCAATGCAGCTTCTGATTTTGCTAAAGTGTCAGCTGGTGCTTTTGCCCTTTGATGTTGTCCTTTTGCATTGGGTTTTGTGTTGACTGATACTTCTCCGAAATATCCGATACGTCAGCCAGCGTACCTATACTTTTGCAGTTTTTATGCGCCCGTTTTTCTGTGTGGAACATGGCTGTTACCATGGAAGGTGCTGCTATTTGATCCCTTTAGAGTGTGAGTGCTGACGAGAGATCTTTGCCACTTGATTTTTTAGAGGCGATGTTCTGCCAGAGAACGTGAGAAAGGTCAGGCTACCTGATTTTTAAATACTTACAAGCTTCTGTTTCTTGGCAATTTCCTAGAACTGCCGCTTCTGGATTTGAGCATGGCCCGGCCTTGGTGAAGCGTAGGCTTCTAAGCAAACACGAAACAATCAGAAGATCTTCAATGCTTAAGGTATGATGCAGGGATGATGGAACCATGTTGGAATGGAGCGCTGAGTCTTGAGTTTCAATGGCTGACATTATGACATCAAGAGAGTTTATTGACGCTTTGACTTTGTTTCACATTGTAGGTCGTACTGGAGCATGGGTGCCTGGAGAAGCCAGCAGCTGAGAAATGCCACAGCAGCAGACCGCCTGTGCGCATTTTGTTGTTGGTGTTGAGGGTTTCAATGACTGCTGCCGTTTGTTGTTGTGTCATACCTAGCGGCAACTTGTGTTCAAGCCTTAGACCTTAGAGTTTGCTACTGCCTGCGCAAGTTTTGTCTTGTGGAAGTGGTCGCCCATGCCGCCCAAAGCAGCTGCGAAAGCGAAGTCGAAGGCTGAGGACTTGGGATTGGGGGTTCCGTTGTGCATTGGACATGTATTTTCAGTCAAGGTTTGGAACCCCAAAACGGGGTCCAGAAAGAGGCTTGAATTCCAGGGCCTCACTGAAAGACCTCCATTGTGCAGCTTCTGCAGCAAAGCCGAAAGCCAAATCTGAATTGTTGACGATTTTTTGGCTCAAACATTTGCTGCTCGGATAGGTGCACTGCTATTCTTGATTGCGCGCGCACGCTTGTTAGCCATGTGTGACCAACTAGCGGAGGTGCAAAAGAAGATTGCTAACTTGCAACGGCATATCAGAAGAGCCAAGCAGAGAGAAACAGCTCGGGAAGAAATTGTTGACCAACAAGCTCTGGTTGTCTTTATTTTTTCAGGCTATCGTGCCGATGTCGCTGGTCACTTCCACCTTTCCAGATCCAAACGTTGCATGTCGCTGGACAGTGCAGTGGCTCACGTTGAGTGGGAGTACATCAGAGCTCCTTTGGAAGACAAGGTCATGCTCATGTTGGACCCTTACCGACAATATCCGATACATCGGCTACTGGCAGCCTTTCGCTACCTAGTGCTGTTCCAACTGCGTGAGTGGGTTCAGAAAATGAATTATGAATTTGGAGTGGCCCCATCGCGGCGCATGATGGTCGACCGCGTCCAGCATTTGCTGCCCGACAGTTGGCCTGTTGACTTGCAGGCGCGGCTACTTCGCCCATTAGCAACTGCACGCGGCCAGCGCAGGTACCTTGCGGCCTTCAGGAATCGCTTTGGGTGCAAACTTGGCAAGCTACGGACGAGTCCACCAATGTCGTTGCAGGAGAAGCAGTCCAAGGCACGGGTGGTTGATTGGCTGGGTTAGTGTTGTGCAAGCAGATTTGTAAAGGTTTCTTTGAGATGCAGTGTTGACATTCGGTCAATATTTGGGTATTCCGGTAAAATGCTGATTTGCTGTTTGTAGGACCATGACAAATCACAACCTCCGGTTCTTGCAGTTTTGAAGCATACAGTGCAAGTTTTGGATCTCATTTGTACGCATTTTTGATTCCAAATGCGGACCCCGTTTTGGGGTCCAAAAAGCGGACCCCAAAGTGCAGATGACCAAGGTTTCTCACTTCCTAGCCAAATTGCTTGTCATTTTTGGGTCCGGAAAATAGACCCCAAAATGGGGTCCGCTTTTTGGACTGAAAATGATCATTGTCAAGCGGCCTTTGGCAGGCGATGGCCTTTTGGCAATGGTGCAATTATGCATTGAAGGATGCTGGTGACGAGCCTTTAGTTATCAACATGGATGAGTCCAGCATTGGGTTTCACTGGGGCGCGTTGTCTGGGACAGTTGTTCGACAAGGTGCCCCGATGGATAAAGTTAAATCGCAGGCTCTCAAAGCCAGGGCCACATACATTTGCGCTGTCACCCATGATCCTGAAGTCCAGCAGCTTCTGCCCCAGGTGTTGCTGGGCAACAAGCGTCTTTTCCCAGCTGCGTTTGCCCGGCATGCTGCGGAGCTGTGTCCGCGGGTGGTGGTTTGGAGAGAGAACTCCGCATGGAATACGCACCGGTTGATGGCCAGATACTTGCGACTCCTCTGTGACAGATTGGGGGCTATTTTGGAATCCCGCCAGGTGTTGTTGTTGCTAGACTTGGCACCGTGCCACCTGCATGATTCTTTGTTTGATTTGGCTTATTCCCTGGGATTGCGTCTCCTATTTGTGCCTCCTGGCATGACGTCCTTACTTCAGCCATGCGACACTCACATCTTTGCTGCTTTCAAGCATAATGTGCAAGAGTCATGGAGACGAAGAAGGGCTGCAGCTCCAGATGGACAGGTGAGCTTGGAACTGTGGTTGGAAATTGTCGCAAATGCCACCAAAAAGCTGTCGTCGAAGCCATGGAAGCATGCGTTTGAAAGTGATGGTATTCTTGGATATCAGCATCGTATTTCTTGTCCCTTGCTCAGCAAGCTCGGATGGGTGGATGCGCCGCCCGTTCCCTCAACAATGCCTTCTGGTGGTTTGCCTGACTGCCTGTTCCCTTTGAAGTGGCAAGGAAATGCGGCAAAATACATCCAATGGAACCCTCATGCGGTCCGCACCCTAGACTGAGGGTACAACTTGTGGGAAAATAGTTTGTGCGCTGGCTGCACTGGGGGGGCTGTGTCCAGGGGCTTCAAAATTGAAGTGCAAAAGCGGCGCCAGTTTTGGGGTCCACCTTGTCGGCCAGGAAATTACAAAAGACGAGTTGGCAAGGCTCAAGGGCCAGCGCTCCGACTTGCGCAAAGCAATGCGAGAGAATCGCAAGGCAGCTAAGAATGCAGCAAAGCGGAAGAAGCGACTTGTCAAGGCGCTGTCCATGCAGATTTACGCAGTGCAAAGAAATCTTGGTGGAAGTCGTTTATACTGTCTGCTTGCTAAAACTGGTTTATGGTCCTTGCGGACAGCGAATGTAAGCAGCGTTTCTAAAAGACAAAGTGCTAGGTTAAAAGATACAGAGAACAAATGTGAGCTCGATGTTTTCAAGCAGTTTGGAACAAAGTAAGAGGTCAAAAAGAACCCCGAACTGGCGAATGTGCAAAGGTAAAACGGATTTGAGTTTGTCGCTTGGAGACACCCCTGTCAGTCCACGTGCATTTGAGTTTGTCGCTTGGAGACACCCCTGTCAGTCCACTCCCTGTACAAGGAGATTGCAGGTCGCAGGTGTGACCTGGAAGGGTCGTAGGTGGAGGTTTGAGGGTCGTAGGCGGGCTTGCAGGGTTGCAGGTAGGGTGTACCTTACACACCGTGGTGGTGGTACACCTTAAACACTGGTGTGGTTCACCTTAAACACCGGGGGTGTGGTACACCTTAAACACCGGTGTGGTTCACCTTAAACACCAGGGGTGTGGTACACCTTAAACACCGGTGTGGTTCACCTTAAACACCAGGGGTGTGGTACACCTTAAACACCGGTGTGGTTCACCTTAAACACCAGGGGTGTGGTACACCTTAAACACCGGTGTGGTTCACCTTAAACACCAGGGGTGTGGTACACCTTAAACACCGGTGTGGTTCACCTTAAACACCAGGGTGTGGTACACCTTAAACACCGGTGTGGTTCACCTTAAACACCAGGGGTGTGGTACACCTTAAACACCGGTGTGGTTCACCTTAAACACCAGGGGTGTGGTACACCTTAAACACCGGGATTTGAGGCCGTAGGTTTGACCTGGACGGGCGGTAGGTAGACCCGTGAGGGCGGTAGGCGGTAGGTTGTGTTTAGACACCGGGCTTTGTTTGGGGCCTTGCTGCTTGTGGGCTGGTTAGTCTACACCGCGCGGTTGCCACAGTGCGCTTGTTTGGGGTCGCAGGCTTGGCCTTGAAGGGTTGTAGGTGCAGCGGTGCGGGATGTTGGTGTGCTGATTGTGGTTTGAAGGTGGCCAGATATAGGTTCTTAATTTGGGAGCTTGAAACGCGTAGTTCTCCAAGACCACATGGGCAGCATTCCCCCATAGTATTGCCACCGATGTTTGGGTGGCAAGCAGATGTTTCTCTTAACCTTCGGTGGAATCGCTTGGATCTTTTCTTGTAGGGGTCTAGTTGACCATAAAGCGTTTGAATGTTAGTGGCGAATCTGTACACCAGTCTGTTGTTCCTGCAGGCGGCCAAAATGTTGTCCACCGCAGATTTGAAGCTCCTGGTCGAAGCCAAGGAGGCAGGGAGCATGTTTCAAAGGTTTTTCATACCGGGCCAGAGCAATGCTGTCCTGAGGCGGAGGCTGCAGAGTTGGCGAGAGCCCCCAACTAGGCGTGGTAGAGTTAGAGAGCCTGGTTGGTTTTGACTGCTGAACCAGTCATTCCAAGCTCACATTTCATACCAAGAGAGGTCCCGCACTGGAGTGGCAGGAAAGGTCTGCATTGGTATGTTTTGGTTGAGAATGAGCCATGCAGCGTCCATTCTGTCAATGCCGTACCGAACCTGCGGCAGTTTCGTTTTTGATCATGTCCGTGTCACATTTGACTGAAAGAGAGAGAGCCTGCATTTGAAACACAGTAATAAAAGTGTTCTGTCTCAGAATGGACAGCGCCCATGCTATCAATGCCGCTCCGAGCCAACCTCATTGTTGTCGTTGTTTTGATTGTGACATGTGCTTGCAGGGAGATCGGGCAGAATGAGAGGTGCGTGAGGCTCGCAGGAGCCTTTGCCTCGCAGAGCATGGGAAACTACAGTTGCAGTGGTGCAGACCACAGGCCCCAAGGTACAGTTGGAGTGGCATAGATCACTCACTTGAGTGGCCTTCGGTTGTGTAGCTGCTTTTCACTCTGCCCGGCTCGTGACACAGACGACCAAAGTGCGACAGCAAATGGGAAACTCGTCGCAACAGCCAGTTTGCTTGTAATTTGCCGCACAGTGCTGGCCGATGATTGCGTATAACATAATCTGATCTGTCAAGCAAGGGATGAATATGGAATCGGGGCTTGCGAAACAAGATTTAGGAAACCCATTTTGTCAGCTAAACATCTTGTTTTGCCAGTTGTTGTCACAAAGGGTTTTTGGACCACATTGAACATTGAACAAGACTTATGAGACCTCTTCCCCATGCGCGCCTTTGGTTTTGGCAATCCTCGTCGGTAGAGTTAACTGGACAACCGTCTTTCTATGGGAAGAGATGTGAGCTTGAATTGCCTGAGGTTATAGATCCCGGGTAAGACTTCTGGACTTTATTATTTGTAGCCGTGACGAGGCCTGCAGTCTTGTAGTTGCAGCTTCGAGCACAGCCATTTCCTGTCCACCTGCAGCATGTTTGTATGTTTCCTAGTTGTTCCTAGTTTGGTTAACATGTTTGCCGTGTCTTGTAGCAGTGCTGGGTTCCCAAGTCTGAAGTGTCAGAGTGGTAGGTCCTTGCATGATGTACGGGAATGCATGTGGTGCTCGCGATTTTCTCTGTGTAGCTGATCAGCCGCTTCTGTCTCAGAAACTTTGACCTCAGGAGTCGGCAGTCATCTGTCAGCTTAGTGCAACACATGACGCGCATTTGCTTTTGACCATGGCAGCTCCTGGTTTTCTACAAACCGCATTTATAGCACGGCCATGTGATTAGCTTGGTTGCTTTGACAGCATTATGTCAGAGTCAGTCGTGACACTTCGAAGGTGTTGTAGTCGTAGTTGCGTGTCATCCTATAGCTACTTGCTTCCAGGTACACACGCGCCGACCCAATGCATCTCCAAGACGGTGCAGGCGGGGTGATGAAGTGTACGGGTGTCGACATGGACATGTACCGGTTCGCGACTCCGTAGTGTCAGGACCTGCCCCTTCACCCCCGTAGACTCTTAGCGCCTTACTTCCCAATTCATTCTTAGTAGCTTGCGGAGGAGGTTCTTTCCCGACAGAAATAACATTGTATTTTTAGTTCGGGCGAAACCTCCTCCGCGTATTTTCCATTGCAAATGCCACCTGATTTGGCTATTACTCCTCCGCAAGGGTTTACTCCAAACCTACTCCGCACATTGTTTCCAATCAGAACTAACGCGTTGCTTTGCAGTAAAACTTCCTCCGCTGATGTCCTGTGAGGCAGTGGTTTTGGTTCAAGATGGTAGCTTCCGCTGTGCAGGTGGCGAAACGCGCCTTAGTTTCCTTGTTGTTGGCGTTGGCCCACCAATATGGAGTCTGCGTGAAGGTCACGCGGGAGAGCCCTGATCCTTTGGTGGAGAAAGCTTTCCGGTGCATCATCAAGAAGGTGCACCCTGACAAAGGAGGCTGTGTGGAACACGCTCAGCAGTTGCAACGAGCGCGGGAGGAATGGCAAACGGTGAAAGGGAGGAAGGACCCTGGTGGCCGACCAGCCCAAGCTTCCGCTATGTCTTTGGTAGGCAAGAAGGAGACAGGCCGCCAAGGGTATCGGATTCGTTCCGTTGCAGTGCTGTTGACGTACCATGGCGTGCAGCAGGATCAATGGCCAGCTTTCTTGACTTTTGTTCGTGATCATGTTGCTCATTGGGGAGTAGAGAAGTGGTGTGCTTCCATGGAGACATGTTCATCAGGCAAGCCACACGTCCACCTCATGGTGCAATTCCACAAAGCCTTAGACAGCCGTGTGGTTGATGTGTTTTCCTTTGCTGCTGCCAGACCAAATGCGAGCTCCACAGATCTCTGTGGTGAAGGGCTGTCTGGGCGACAGTTGCAACGGTCCATTGACCGGGGGATGTTTTACGTCTTCGCAGACAAAATCGGCACACTCTTTGGCAAGGATGGGTTGCCGTTCACAGAGGGCAATTATTTGCCATGCTGGGTTCGGTGTGAGAAGACCTACCAAGTCCTGGGCAAGTGGCCGGAGACGTTGTGGAAGCAACGTAAAATCAGCTCAGCCACTTATGAGAAATTGCTTTATTTGACAAGAGATGGTGTGCTCTCACGCAAACGAAATTTAGATGCTTGCAAGGACCATGAGGATAGTGCAGCTTTGACTTTGGCCATGGCAGAGCGAGTTCAAAGGATTCGGTCCAACCCCAGCCTCTTCCGGCCGTTTCCGAAAGTGCCAGATGCTGAGGCTTGGCTCAAGCTTTTTCAAGCTGATGCCTTGCGCTACCCTATCTTGGTTGTGCTCGGGCCTTCCCGAGCAGGGAAAACTGAATGGGCCAAGAGCCTGTTCAAGCGACCTTTGGAACTGAAGATAGGAACTTTGGAGTTTTTCCCAGAGACCATGAGGCACTTTCAGCGGGCCGTACATGATGGATTGGTCCTTGATGATGTGAGAGATTTGAATTTCCTTGTCAGCCACCAGGAAAAGCTTCAGGGCAAGTATGATGCCTTAGTTGAATTCGGTTCAACTGCAGGTGGCACATGCGCATACCATCGCGATTTGTTTGGCGTGCCAGTGGTTGCAACAGTCAATTATTCAACGAAGAATTTAGATTATTTGGAGAATCACGATTGGCTTGCCAACCCTGGAAACAGGGTGGTGGTAGTGCTAAGCGGTTCCAATTGATTCTTAATTTGTTTTGCATAGGCTGACGCCCGACCTTCTTGCTAATGTGTTGAAAAAGGTGACATTTCATGTTTTGTCGCAGGTGGTCAAAACACATTTCCTGTTGTCTGCCTTTTCCCTGATGTTTGTTTCGTGATTTGTTGCAAGTTCACCAGTTTGCTGCTGATGGTTCGACAGGTCATTTCAAACAGTTTCGAATCCAGTCAATGCAGCTTCTGATTTTGCCAACGTGTCAGCTGGTTTGATGTTTTCCTTTGGCATTTCTTTCTGTATTGACCATGTTGTGGCTGACTGTGGTTTCATTTGATCGACCTGGCAGGCTGAGACTTTGCGATTCAGCTGTGAGCTTCGACATTGCCTGGAGGTGCGCTTCCAAGGGCTATTTTGGGCAAGATCCGCACAGTTTTGAGTCCAGTCTTTGCTCCATGTGTCAGCAAGGTTTCGGCAGGTCCCTTCAAACAGTTTTGACTCCAGTCAATGCAGCTTCTGATTTTGCTAAAGTGTCAGCTGGTGCTTTTGCCCTTTGATGTTGTCCTTTTGCATTGGGTTTTGTGTTGACTGATACTTCTCCGAAATATCCGATACGTCAGCCAGCGTACCTATACTTTTGCAGTTTTTATGCGCCCGTTTTTCTGTGTGGAACATGGCTGTTACCATGGAAGGTGCTGCTATTTGATCCCTTTAGAGTGTGAGTGCTGACGAGAGATCTTTGCCACTTGATTTTTTAGAGGCGATGTTCTGCCAGAGAACGTGAGAAAGGTCAGGCTACCTGATTTTTAAATACTTACAAGCTTCTGTTTCTTGGCAATTTCCTAGAACTGCCGCTTCTGGATTTGAGCATGGCCCGGCCTTGGTGAAGCGTAGGCTTCTAAGCAAACACGAAACAATCAGAAGATCTTCAATGCTTAAGGTATGATGCAGGGATGATGGAACCATGTTGGAATGGAGCGCTGAGTCTTGAGTTTCAATGGCTGACATTATGACATCAAGAGAGTTTATTGACGCTTTGACTTTGTTTCACATTGTAGGTCGTACTGGAGCATGGGTGCCTGGAGAAGCCAGCAGCTGAGAAATGCCACAGCAGCAGACCGCCTGTGCGCATTTTGTTGTTGGTGTTGAGGGTTTCAATGACTGCTGCCGTTTGTTGTTGTGTCATACCTAGCGGCAACTTGTGTTCAAGCCTTAGACCTTAGAGTTTGCTACTGCCTGCGCAAGTTTTGTCTTGTGGAAGTGGTCGCCCATGCCGCCCAAAGCAGCTGCGAAAGCGAAGTCGAAGGCTGAGGACTTGGGATTGGGGGTTCCGTTGTGCATTGGACATGTATTTTCAGTCAAGGTTTGGAACCCCAAAACGGGGTCCAGAAAGAGGCTTGAATTCCAGGGCCTCACTGAAAGACCTCCATTGTAGACATTCATGTGCATTTGCTCCAATTTTAGCCGTCGAGGCTTGCCTCGAAAATTCTCCCTCATCCTTACATTTTTTGTTTTGTTGCACTTTCTATAGCCTCGAGGCTGCCTCGAAGCCTGCTTTGAAGCCTGCTTTGAAGCCTGCCGCCAGGCTCATCCTGAAAGATTGTTTGTTTTGCTCCAAGTTCGCATGGTCGAGAGCCGGAGTTGCAACAGAGGATGCAAATGCCTTTTTCCCGTCTTGCAGAAAGCGCGCTGTTTTGCGCTAACTTTGCTGTTGCCCCTGTGGGTTTGATTTGCTTGGCATGTGCAATACTTCTGGCAGTCACGGTGTGAAAACTGACAGCGTTTAGTGCAGATTTTGGTGGCAAGTGCGGTATTTACGGCGTGTGTGACACTGAACGTGGAAAAAACCAGCAAAACAGGTCCAGCGTGTAGCGTGTAGTGGCTCTTTTTTCTAAACTATATTGATCTTAAAAAAACAATTACAACCGAACGCCAGGAAACGGCGAAAATGTGTCTCCGGCCACAGCGCGGAGCGTTTAGTGGGGTACTACACGCCCAAACGGTCGCATCTAAAAATCGCTGTTTTACCACAGTGCGAAGCGTTTAGTGCCGATTTTGCTGGCAGGCGCAGTATTTGCGCTCTGCGTCGCGCCAAAATCACAGAGGGTGAGCGTGTAGTGCGGCCAGTTGTGGCACTACATGGCAGGTTTCTGTGCACAAGCCTTGGCAGGCGCAGTATTTCAAAAGGAAACATTGCCACCCCACAGCTTAAACCCTGCCGTGGCTGAAGCTGTGAGGTGGCCACGTTTGTTTGTCAAAAACTTGCCACGGGCTAAGCTGTGAGGTGGCCATGTTTGCTTGTCAAAAACTGCCCCTGCCAGGGTTTACGCTGTGTAGTGGCCATGTTAGCTTCTGAATTACTGCGCCTGCCAGCGTTTAAGCTGTCCAGGTTAAGCTGTGAGGTGGCCATGTTTGTTTGTCAAGTACTGCAGTTGTCAGGGTTTAAGTTGTGAGGTGGCCATCTTTGTTTGCAATATTTGCCACAGGTTGAGATGTGTGGTTGTTTACTTCTGAAATGCTGCGCTTGCCACGGGTTTAAGCTGTGATGTGGCCATGTTTGCTTCTGAAATATTGTGCCTGCGACGGGGTTGTTAGCGGCCAAAGTATTGCGCCTGCTACGGGCTTAAGCTTTTGAAATATTGGGCCTGCCGCTTTAAGAGATCTGTTGAATACGCCCCGCTCCCCAGCGGCAATGCTGCGTCAGTGTGAGATGGACTGAAGCTGTCATATGCTTCTTTACAGCATTCCACAGCAGCATTGCCGCCGGGGGTGTGGGGGTTCTGCGCTGCCCGCGCAAAAACTATCGGGAGAAAAAATGCAGGATCACATGGAGGTGACGCCATGGCGGCCACGTGGTATGTTTTTTATTTCGCAAGAGAGACGGAACATATCGAGGGACGAAAATCTGCATGTGCTTTGAAGTTAAGGTCCCACACGGGGCATGTGTCCTCATTTTGGACTGCAGGCTTTCATGAAAGCAATGGATATCTTGGCTGGTGACTGGTGATCATCGCCAGCGTTTTTTGGTTTCAGATCATTCAGTCTTGACGTGTTTTATATAGATTCGAGTCCCCGTGAGCCTCGCTTTGTCCTCGTGCCATTACGTTTTGCGTCCGAGGCCTGGTCTCGGGCAGGCCTCGGTGAGCCTCGGAGCGCCTCGAATGCCAACAAACCTGCTTCATCATGGCCCCTAAAACAGGGCTGAAAAAAGTGCTCAAAACATGGCTGCGATAGAGGGACCTCGACAGTAGCAAGCGGCCTTGGGACGCACAACGAGAAAAAGGTATGTGTTGACATTCATGTTCAAGCTGCTGGGTCGCAAATCTGCTTGCAAAACATTTGCGGGCAGCAACGAAATTCTCCGATGGCTGACCCCATTTTTGGGTCCAAATATGGACCCCAAAATGGGGCCCAGAATTGGATCACATTTTCATGCCTTCTTTTAGGTCTTTGCTTGGGCCCCGTTTTGGGGTCCAGATTTGGACCCAAAAGTGGGGCCAGCCATCGGAAAATATTGCTGCTGCCCGCAGATGTTTTGCAAGCAGATTTGCGACGCACTAGCATGAGCGTAAGTGTTAACGCATGCTTTTTCTCTCTGTGCGTCCCAATTTGTTTCTTGTACAGTCGAGGTCCCTTTATGGCCGCCATGTTTCTACTAGTTTTTTGGCTCCTGTTTTCGGGGCCATGATGAAGCAGGCTTGTCGCCAAACACTAAAGTCTTTGGCTGCTGAATGTCTTGTTGGCGTTCGTTTGGGGCTGCTGAATTTCTTGACTCCTGTCTGCGTGGGCTGATTGTTTTGGTTGCTTGCATTTGGTGCAGGTGGCTGTTTGTTTTGGACTGATGTCGTTGACACACTTCCTGGATCTGGGTTGGTGGGTTGGTGCCTAGAAAGTGTATTTTTTGTTTATACGAACACAGCTACAATTTTTATCCCGCACCCACTGTCAATTTAGGAATAGACCGAGAGGGGACAGCGAAAAGCCAAGACGGTCAACAAAAAGGAACATTGGTTCATGTAAAGCGTAAAGTTGCAACGGCCCTTTCAATGAAGGTGAAACCTGTTTAAAAATATAGACATTCATGTGCATTTGCTCCAATTTCAGCCGTCGAGGCTTGCCTCGAAAATTCTCCCTCATCCTTACATTTTTTGTTTTGTTGCACTTTCTATAGCCTCGAGGCTGCCTCGAAGCCTGCTTTGAAGCCTGCTTTGAAGCCTGCCGCCAGGCTCATCCTGAAAGATTGTTTGTTTTGCTCCAAGTTCGCATGGTCGAGAACCGGAGTTGCAAGAGAGGATGCAGATGCCTTTTTCCCGTCTTGCAGAAAGCGCGCTGTTTTGCGCTAACTTTGCTGTCGCCCCTGCGGGTTTGATTTGCCTGGCATGTGCAATACTTCTGGCAGTCACGGTGTGAAAACTGACAGCGTTTAGTGCAGATTTTGGTAGCAGGTGCGGTATTTACGGCGTGTGTGACACTGAACCTACAGAGGGTGAGCGTTTAGTACGACAGTTGTGGCACTACACGCCTTTTACCGTGGAAAAAAACCAGCAAAACAGGTCCAGCGTGTAGCGTGTAGTGGCTCTTTTTTCTAAACTATATTGATCTTTAAAAAAATAATTACAACCGAACGGCAGGAAACGGCGAAAATGTGTCTCCGGCCACAGCGCGGAGCGTTTAGTGGGGTACTACACGCCCAAACGGTCGCATCTAAAAATCGCTGTTTTACCACAGTGTGAAGCGTTTAGTGCCGATTTTGCTGGCAGGCGCAGTATTTGCGCTCTGCGTCGCGCCAAAATCACAGAGGGTGAGCGTGTAGTGCCGCCAGTTGTGGCACTACACGGCAGGTTTCTGTGCACAAACCTTGGCAGGCGCAGTATTTCAAAAGGAAACATGGCCACCCCACAGCTTAAACCCTGCCGCGGCTGAAGCTGTGAGGTGGCTACGTTTGTTTGTCAAATACTTGCCACGGGCTAAGCTGTGAGGTGGCCATGTTTGCTTGTCAAAAACTGCCCCTGCCAGGGTTTA